>PNEQ01013615.1:0-11209 GCA_003012365.1 Medauroidea extradentata | reverse complement strand
AGTTTTAAAGTTCCAGGTGCGTTTTATTTTGCCTAGGACTAGGTTTTTATTGTACCAGTTATATGTGGCTTCATGACCTGTGTTTCGTTTCGCTTTAAAATGTTTTTACGACTGATGTTAACCTAACAGAGTGGTAGTGTGTTGTGTCCCACATGCTGCCAGTTGTTTGTATAATAATAATAACTGACTTCGAATGTACCTAATATTACGTACCATTTATGAACAGTACTTAAATAAAAATATCAGATTTACTTGTATATAACCTTAAAGTTACAGGTTATGAGTGCACACAATTTAACCACATCAAGAACCTCACCGCTTGAAATAAAAAAAAATAAATAAAATATATTATTACAAAACACTTATCTAACAACATTATAGGCTAATTAAATATTTAAACGGTTCATCACGACTATGCATCACTGTGGATACCAACACAAAATTTCCCTCGACAGAATATGTATGTTTTCTGTTGCGTGGTTGGTAATACACAATCGTTTACGACACCGAGATCGGGCCGTAAATAAGGAAGGCTGGTTAACCTGGCAGTGCCATCTCTTATAAACCCTTACATACTCCTTGATCGGGACAGTTGCCCGTGGACCCCTTCGAAAGGAGGTTCGCACGGTTAGCTACAATTTCAGTTTGTTACATTTTTGAAAGTTTTGATCAGGCTAGGAGACAGCGGGGGCCTTAGAAAGGGATGCTCGCGCTGCCAGTTATTGATCGATATTGGATATTTTGCGAAAGCTTAGTTGTGAGGAGGCTGACCGATTTCTAAGTACTTTAACGGTACGTATTGGGAATAGAGTTACATTGGTTTGACATAATAGTTGTTTCGCGAACAAATAGTGTTGATAAACTTTGCCGCGGGAACCATATTGAAGTTACGTCCTAAAACGGAATGATTGTCGCAAATAAAATCTTGGCGAGATTAAGAGATCTTTTGAGTTATTGCGTTAGTTGCGACTGCCACTGATACAGTCAAGGCCACGTCTCTATTGGACATTAGACGCGACGACAAGTACCTCGCAAGGAACTACAATTTCAGTTTGATCATTCATAACATTATAAGACTTTAAGAGTTTAATCATTAGTGAGGGGCAGGTTGTATAATTTTAAATGCCCAATAGTGGAGCAAGTTTATAAAATGAATCGCAGATCTTAAAAGGCCGGGTTCATTGCGTTTGATGTGGTATGTTCCGCTTTACTGGTTTTCAGTCAAATATTTATGAAAAGAGTGGTAGTTATGTTTAACTTATACAGTTGGCAAATGCAAGATCTATTGCCTTAGCCAAAAGCTAAATTGAATAAATATTATCGTTATAATTAAAAAATATGTTTTCAATTAAACATACATTTTGCGTGTATAGTATGTAATTTGCAAAGCCACTAAGCCACATGGCGGTTATTTATTTTGTCTACATGTTTCCCGTATGTAACCTTCGGGGGATATTCAACTGCCACTTCAGTAATTTTGTTTGACAATGAAGTAAAGAAAAAAATTCAGGCATTTCCGTAATTCTTAAATGTAACTCTTACCATTAATATTTAATTATTCACTGACTTTTTAAGGCCATGACTGGTAGTAGTACAATGATTATAAAAATATTTTTTTAAAGCAAGATAACGTTTGTATCAAAGAATCCCTACATTGTTTAGTTACAAACATTACATAAAATGTACCTAATTGATTTGGTAACCATAAAGTTCAAAGTTTTTCAGATTTTTGCACTCAGAGTTCCATGAATTTTGTTATGAAAATAAGCCAATATATATACATACATACATAATTTTTACAAATAAACTGTGAATTATTTTGCAAAACGCATATAAATATTTGTGCATTGAATGGGTGCTCGTAGTCTTCAACCTTTTCAAAGCATTCCTTTAAGAATATTTTTGAGTTTTTTTCACCGATGTGATGTGGATAAAAAAGGTACCAGCCTTAAATTAACATTCATTGTAACTAAGGAGGACACCTGCCTACCTACTCACGAAATGCAATGTAGAGTGTTGGGAAAAAAACTGTTATTTAAATTACATAACTACGAAACACATGTCGTTATTTTGACATACGAAAAGAAAGTACACTTCAGACGACGCCAGACGACAATAATCACGACATAATATCCCGCGAAACAGAAACTCCATTTTCAAGATCGACATAGTTAAAAGCGGCTGTTCGTACTGGTCGCACTTAAATAGAAGTAGAACTGTCACGTAGCTCTTCTTAAGGGTGCCGCCTAACTGCGTGTTAAGAAGCTCAGAAATGACGGAGACATTAGGGCGAACTTGAAACGCACATCAACTGCCGCATCGCCTCAACGAGTCAAGCTTTGAAGTAACGTGCGAAGTTCCCGCCGAACCGTTTTTACTGTGGGACACTAAGCAATGGCGGTTTAGTTTTATTGGTGGAAATTTTGTAGCAAAATGCAGTGCACAGCGCAATCTGAGATTCACATACAGCTGGTAAGTACACTTTGATATATGGAAGTCTGAAAAGGCCGTTTTTTAAGCCGTGTTGGAGGGCTTAGAAACAGAGTTTTTAATGAACGTAGTGATTTAACAACGAGGTTCCGACTGAAGTGTGTTTCCTTTTCGTACTTTGGCACAATGGGCACACGTGAAATGTTTCGTAGAAAAAACCTATTTACAAGCACACTGCAACGTATTTGAAGCATGAGGTGGGCGGCCGCCTTAAAGCATGCAGACAAACTTAACTGTGAAACATGTCTATCTCTTTATTATTTCTTGCTACAGGTAAAAATCCTATGAATATGACAGGAGGAATTTTGGTGACGATAGCCGACCTATATAGATGTCCCTTCCTCCAGTTTCGGAGTCAATTTCTTCACTGGTGCGCTGTGAATGCTTGTCAGGTTGTTTGCAACGTCGCAAACGCAGAAATGTCCCGTTACTTTGCACTGCTAACTGCTTTTCAGACAGTAAGTACAATGGAAATCAATATAATTGCAATAACAGAAAGGTAAACAAATGTAAATAATTTAATGTTTAATCACTATAGAATTGTTAAAGCAATGTTTGGAGGATGTGGAGTAAGACATTTGTTTTACAATATTTCTATTTGTTGGTAGATTTATTAACCATATTTTGTGAAAACTATGCAGCTGCTAAAATCACAGTAGAATATTTATGTTTGCTGAGAATTTTTTTAAATGGGAAACAGTTGTAGAAGTTACAAGTTTCGACGCTGATTCCTTTTATGTCACAAGTTGCAATTACCTTAAATAAGTTTACCTAAATGAACAAACAGTTGGTGCTGCAGTTTTATTCAAATATGCCTAAAATTACTAACGCAACATTTCGTCTAAAAATTGGCTTTTTTTTTACTCTTAACGTGTTATAAACTCTGAAATGGTTAGTCGTAAGTGAAAAATTTATAAAGATATTTTTTATGAGAAATGTGATCACTGTAAGTTTTTTATAGCTATTTTTGTTGTATAAGCTATAGTTCCAAAGCAAAGTGCCAAAAAAAACATTTTTGGTCACAATCAGGGGGATTCTAACCCCCAGAAAAATAGGGGTTCTGACCCCACAATTAGGGAGGTTCTGATCGCTCCCACCCCCTCAGAAGGGGCACTGAGGGACACCGCTTCTAAAGCCATTCAGAGTCATCAATTATTAACTGTAGCAAGTGACTTGCTTTTATCACAAAGTGCAAGATTAACTCTCGTAACACCCGCAATCTGCTCGAGACGTCTGACAGGTCATCGGGCAACTAACAAGCATTGTGGCCTACCGTATATGCAACATGTTTACAAGGCAAAAGGCCCGATCTTTATGTGCTTTAAACTATTTTCGTTACGGAAGTAAAGTTTTACTTAGTCTAAATGTGTATAAATGTACTTAAAAAACAATTTTAAATAATGATAAAATTAGAACCTAATATTTTTTCTTCAATTGTATAGGCCTACCATTCAATTTATTGCATTCACAGATTCTGACCGTCTAAATTCTAAGATTTCATGGAGTGTAACCATATCATCATTCTTATGTAACCCTTGCCAAGATGAATCAATTCATTTACTGGAATCGGGTCAAATAAACAAGGAACGAACATATAATATGTGAAAATAATAAAATTCTACAAATAAAAAAAAGTTAACATGCGACACAACGATGAGACGAAACAAAAATAGTAGTCTTCCAGACAGACAGTATTACGACGTTTCGGGAACTGGAATCTGTTCCCGTCATCAGGTAAATACACATAGGGTTCAGGAACACGAGTGCACTTGTGTATTTTACTAAAAAATCACTTGAACCCACGTGGTATATAAGTAGTAGTCTGACCTGCATACATATCACCGTGACGACAATGCGAGTAATAATACCAGACCATTCAGATAATTAAGTGACACTTCAAAATAACAAATAGTACGCTTCAGGCTAACCAAAACACTCTCCACTTGGCATGATTGGATGTAAGATATTTCTCCACTGCAAAAGAGGAAGCGTTTGGATGGTGATCAATTAATAAATTATTCTTAGAACACTAGAATCATCTCTATTAACAATCCTATAGAGTAGCTATCTGCTGTAACAACTTTCTACGTTATCGTTTCAACCGTTCTTGAGATACGACGCAAGAGTACTTTAGTTATGTATATATAGCGTCATAATACAACACGGTAAACGACGGAGGCTATGTACAGGTAATGCTGCTAAAGACTTCTGTGACAGTACGAGTTTGATTCATATTACCCAAACATTTGAGTAGTCGTTAAATAGTAATAAAATTGTTAACATGTCGTGCACTTTAAAATAAGCATCTGGTCTGGTTAAACTTTCTATTTATACGCGTGGCCTCTTGTATCAGTTCTTGTGTGCGAAGTTCATTATCAATAAGTTGATTTTTTTTTCAGATATGAGAGATAAGAGGTTTATTTTTCCTGGGTGTGTAAACATTCGAAATGTTTCACATATAGTTATTTATGGACATGTTTGACAATATTATTTGATAATGTCACCATTTATAGATTAGGCAAATGTATGTGCCAATATTTGTGGAATTTGGATAATGGGTTCTAATTCATTCAGAGGGTTATAATTACACAAAGACTGGCAGACACGCACATACATAGCCACACAGAAAAAATTACTCAATTAAAACTAATCTAAAATTATATGTCTGCTATACAGTTTGCTAAAAACCAGTTAAGCTACCGCAAATGTGTCTGATTTTTTTATTCGCCAAGAAAGCAAAATTCCGAAGTCAACAGCGGGCTAACTCTATTTAAAACTGCGTTGTTTTAACAGTTAAGTTACAGAGCTGAGCAGTTGGTCACTGCAATATTCGAAGTAGTATAGGAAGAAATATACTAGGGGAAGTGTATTCGCTCACTAAGGTAGTTGTGCCAACTATGTATCGTCAGGGACTAAAATAGGAAAAATGTAAACAGATAGCGCCACGAAGTTTGTCTTGATATACGAACTGAAAATGAATAAGAATACTTTCTTTAACTTACGCAATTCTTTTAATTACCTTCTGCATAATAAAGCAACTTTTGATGTTTTGTTGAAAGTAAAACGTCAGTTCTTTATATCAGTGAACATTTTAAATTGTCTGTGGAAGCAGTAAAATCTCTGTAAGTTACTTAATGCCGCACAGCTCTACAACACATTCAGTGACACTCCAGTCAAAACACAGCGAACCACGAACACCGGCCGGCTATGTTCCATGTTATCTCCTCACGTCCGCCGCGCAAGACTGCCAACCTACCACGCGACATTTGATGTCACCTGGTGGCGTGATATCATCTCCGTGGTAAGTTGGCATCGCGCGTCTCGTCTGGATCGACTGTGCGTGCAAGACTACGATATCCTGTTAAGGGCGAGGTCTACCGCAATTTTCATCATCATTATTTTATTTTTTATTTGTACCAGATATTTTTTCTTATTTTAGACACAAAATGTGACTAAATTTGACTCTTATGAAATTTTTTTATCTCTCATAGTTTTCGCGTAATGGCTTTGATAAAGTCATATTTAGCCTGTTTCCGTTTTAACGACTACACTAAAACCAACAGATATATCAAACTCAAAAAAATCACAGTGGATAAAGACATTGCAGGCTACAATGACATGCTCATAAAATTAAAGAATAAACATTATTTATATTTTTAAAAAAATTATTGAACTTTTTAAATTTTCAGTTTCAGCAATTTTTTAAAATTCAAATAATTTTTATTCTTTAATTTTATGAGCATGTCATTGTAGCCTGCAATGTCTTTATCCACTGTGATTTTTTTGAGTTTGGTATATCAGTTGGTTTTAGTGTAGTCGTTAAAACGGAAACATGCAAAAATATGACTTTAACAAGCAATTACGCCAAAAGTATGAGAGATGAAAAAATTTCACAAGAGCCAAATTTAGTCACATTTTGTGTCTAAAATAAGAAAAAAATAATCTGGTACAAATAAAAAATAAAAAAATGGCGATGAAAATTGCGGTAGACCGCGCCC
Organism: Medauroidea extradentata; assembly: GCA_003012365.1. NCBI lineage: Eukaryota > Metazoa > Arthropoda > Insecta > Phasmatodea > Phasmatidae > Medauroidea > Medauroidea extradentata. The sequence continues at coordinate 4,721 of PNEQ01013615.1, read as the reverse complement.
TTAAGGCCTTGTTACGGAGTTTTGCAGTGATTTCGAAAATATTTTTTTATTGCTACATAATACTCATATCGAAATTTCGCTGCACAGTTTTGACACTTATATGTTACAATTTGTAGCTGAATTTTTTTGTAGAAATATACTGAACGGTTTTTTGATTTCATTACCCAAAGTACCACGTTTTTCGTCGTGAAAATAAGCAAAAATGAAGGGAATTATTATTTTTTTTTTTGCTGGCGAATGGTACATTTCTTTAAAAAACGCGTCCACAGTATTGTGCATCGTGTGATTGCACATTGACTCAATTTTTTTCAAAACTTTTGGTTATAAAATATTTAAATTGTTGGCACCAGTCTGAAAAAAAAAAACTCGGGAACAAGCCCTTAAAAGGCTTTTCTGATATTAATTTTAAGTTATAAACGAGGACAAATATCTCAAAACCCTACATACGTTTCTTGAAAATTGTTTTACTTGCGACATGTAGATAAATATTTTCAAAGAAGGAAATTTTTTACTATTTTGACAAATTGCTGAAGTACAGAAATTTTATTGAAGGCGATAGTTAGCGTTTGTTACGGTGGAAAATGTATGCTGTCTAATTATCAACATAAAGAAACTATTTATGGTGATAATTAACCAAAATTATGTTTTATTGTGAAGAAAATTAGCCGACACAGTAACAACAATTTTCAACAATCTAGATGACGAATTTTCGATGTTTGTTCCCTTTGAGAATTTAACCAATATAAATAGCAAAAAACAGCGCAAATATGAACACATGGCTATAAATGGGTTTACACAGTTGCATGTCAAGTGATGACTATACGCAGGAAACTTGATTTTATCTATACTGCTTGAACGTGCAAGGATATTGTATGAAACAATGAGAGAAGAAGAGACGTCAACTACCTTCGTTATGTCTTGTAGTGTTGAGCGGGTTGCATAGCTCGTGACTCGTCCGGCGGACCGCAGATCGTGTTGTATGTGATTAAATGAGGGCGTTAGAATGAATGTAAAGTAAGTCACGATTGCTTAGTTTTGACTAATAAAGTGTTTTGCGTAGGAACTTATAAAAATCTAAAATTATTTTTTAACCATCCAACCTAGTGAGTGAGTGAGAGATTTTGGTCAGCGCTCAACATCGAGGTCTTCAGCGCTGGTGAGGGGTGACATGAAGTGAATAGGAGCAGCGTTGGAATGAAGGGGCAGGGAAAACGGGAGATCCCCGAGAAAACCCGTCGACCAACGCCATCGTCCAGCACGATTCCCACATGCGAAAAGACGAGGACCGACATCGCAGGAAATCGAACCCGGATCGCCTTGGTGGGAGTTAAATAGTCTGGTCCTACCATTCGGTCATCGCGTCCCCTCCAACTTAGTAATTTATTAAATAGGTACACCTTACTTACTTCACTTTCTATTTAAACACAGTACATGAAAACATACACTTATATGCAATAACACCAACTTATTCAAATTAGTGACTTACTTCACTTTCATTCTAACCCCCTCATATATAGCTAGTCATTTTAGATCCTACACATATAACACCAACTGATTTTTCGCTCATTTTGAATATTGCATGATCAAGTAGCATAGGCCTTGTTATATCCTCTCTCTTTCAATGTAGTGTGGGGATCTATTATTATTGCATTGAAACACCGACAGTTTATGTCCTTAGATACTTTGGAACCCTGAACTTGTTCCGTCAGTCCCACGAGAGATACGCTATAATATCGTTTTAAAGTTTTAACCACGGCCTCACGCGAATATCACATTCTTCGTGATAGTCGCGGCAAGAACCAGTTTTATATGCGTCTTCCCGCGAATTTCCGTGAATCGACCCGCGTCCACTCTTCGTGGAGATCGTCGCCGGAGTCCCCCTATATACGGGGCTTACTATAATCACCCGCGGCGGTTCCGCGAGACGTGGAGGTCGCCGTCGGACACCTCTAACTTTCGCTTCGCGCCTACATGGCAAAACTCTCCTAGAGCCGCCCCAATTTTAACTTTCAGCCAATCGCGTCTCCCGTGGGTGACTACAACAACAAACCCTGACATTCCTCCACATCAATTTTCTGCATCTTTTTAAAATTCACACACATTAACATTAACTTATTTACAAAATTTTATAAAATTCAGATGAATGATTATGAAGTTAATATTAAATTGCACAGCAGGGGGGTGGTTGTACCCACGCCTCTCGGTGCCATAATTTTCAGCATCCAAGCTGCGCGTCCCTCGTCGGCTCAAGGCTGCTCGCTCGCTTTCACCCCATGTTTGCCTAACTTTCCCTCCCCTGCTGTATTAAGCGTCAATCTGCCGTGACATAATGCCTCAATCCTCTGGTCATACTGCGCCTCTCGCCAGTACTCAAAACTAATTTACACATTAATTACATTAAACAAAGCTTTGTAGTTGAGTCACATTCAACAAACAATCCTAAGCACAATGCAATTTCAACTGGCTTTCTACGACAATTCTAACCTAATTTACAGTATTTACAATATATATATATATATATATATATATATATATGTTATTTATTTATATTTAAAGGCTATATGCCGGTTACAGCCTACATAAAACCAAGTTTCCTGTTTACTGCCCTTACTTTGATATGCAAATACTTATATGTTGATATAAAAAAAAATACACACCTAAATATCTGCTAATTTCCCCCCTAATCCTGTTACATCAGACATTCTTATTCTTCAAGTATATATTTTTTATCTCTTAGTGCAAGAAATGAATGATTTTCGTCCGAAAGCGATACACTTAAACGGCAACGCGAGATTCTTGATGGCCCAGTTCAAAACGGAAACAACTCAAATAATTGCATTTTTGAGTTTGGCTCACCAACACATAGACAGAAGTGCAGTCCACTAAATTGAAAATAAAAACGACACGTAAATTCACTACTTTTGATAACGTGGCACTTTATTCTGATTGCCAGTGAAGAGCTAGAAATTGTATTTATTTCGTTTTTAAGTGTTATAATTACATCAAAGACAGACTATAAACGTACACCTTAAATATTTGCCTCTGTATTTTTAAATCAAATTAAGACCAACCAAATCTGTTAATTAACAGGTTTCTCGGCGAAACGGAAATCTTTCTATATGCATTTTACTCAAAATCAGGAATTTTTAGTTGTTTCCTTTTTGAACTAGGCCATAGATATAATTAAACATGTAAATCCATACACTTGTTCGCCACCAGAGCTCCCAAGTAGGCAGCGTCTTTATGGGCTCTGCCCAAATATTTTACAAGGACAATATAGGAAACTCATAAGAAAAACACGAGACGGTTTATTTGGTTTTTAGCTCACGCCGACAGGAGCGCTGTTCCTTCTGCAGTAGCACATTACTCTATGAGTAGTTCAAGTTTTATATATTGTTATGTATAAATTGAAATGTAATCGTGATTAATAGAATACAGACATACTCTGATTGGTATTGTTTTCACAAGTTAAAATTTAAAAGATTAATAAACATTTTCTTATGCCATTAGCCTAAGAGAAATTCAGTCTGTAATTTGTAAACACCATAGAAAACAGAGACATAAGAATGTGAATTTTGCTAGTGTTTCCAGCTCTCGCCGTCGGCAACACGTCTCGCGCTTTACAATGCTAAAAAGCTGGAGTTTCCCATACTGTCCTTTACGATATTTGCTCTGCCTACCTGCGCTTCAAACGCGTTCAAGTGAGTTGGCGCTGTTCTTACTTCGACGAAGCTTTTTAACGCAAGTTATGTTTGTAAATCGACGAAAATAATACACACTTTAAACTATATCGGTATAGATTTTAAAATTCGGTATGTACATTAGAAGCATCGTTGTCGGGCCCCTCAAAATTGCCAAAATTGATTTTCCAGACTGCCGTATATGGAATAATAACAACCGGATTTCAACAAAACAACTATAGAAACAAGTGTTAGACTTTGAACTATGCTATCCACAATAAAATATTGTCACCGCTTCAAGTCCCATAGGAAATAGGATCGTAGTACAGCACTGAACGTCACCTGAGAGGCTTGCACGGAGAGGCGACAATGTATTACATACGTCTGTTAGTGGCGCTATTGCCGCTCCTGCCTCACACATACAACTGCTGCCTATCTGGGGAGGCCCCTTAAGGGCGCCGCCTACCCGTGCGTGAGAGGCTCAAAGCGACGAAGCAGTAAGGTCGACCTAGAAGCGCGCATCAAATGCCGCGTCCCCTCAACAAGCCAAGCGCTGAACTAGCGTACCAGCTTCCCGCCGAACGGTTTTTACTATGGGACACTAAACGGTGACTATATTATTTTATTGGTGGAAAGTCTGAAACTAAATTCAGTGCAGGTCGCAATCTGAGTTTCATATACATCCGGTTAGTACATTCTGAAGTACGGAAGTCTGAAAATGCCGTTTTTAGCCATGTTGGAGTGCTTAGAAACAGTGTTTTTAATGAGTGTGGTGTCTTAAGGGCGCGGTAGACTACCTGTCGGGAAATTATTTAAGTTTTTGACGAGCAATTGTGTTGTTGTTAAAGTAGACGGGTTTTATATTTTTCTACACATAATATGACTGTCATACCACATTTAGACACATACATAAAATAGCACAGTTATTAAATAAGCCCAAAAAAAATTTTTAAAGTTAGCATTTGTAAGTATTTGCAGAGGCACGGCGTTTTAACGACCACGCACGTAAAAATAAAGTGACGTAGTTGATCTTACTCTTAA
>PNEQ01013614.1:0-11209 GCA_003012365.1 Medauroidea extradentata | reverse complement strand
CTTTCAATGTTCAATAGTTTTTGATTATAAAAGGTAACCACAATCGGATAGAGTTTAGCACCCCCCTGATTGCTACCATCAGTAGAAACTGAAAACGGAACATGTTTTAAAATTTGGACAGCCGATGCATGAGCTTTGGGCTCCATTTCACCAACAATGGCAGTAGTTTTTGTTCTCGCGCAGCTGTATTTTTTTTTTTTTGCAACGTCGCTGTCAGGGAACATTCTTCTAAACAATTGACCGGTATGGTCGGCACAACTCAAAGGCAAATTGTGTTCCACAATAAACGATGTAAACAAACATTCTGCAAGAGTAACACGATCATCGCCAACATCACTTGCAAAACTCAATTTTTTGTTGGAATCTATGCATTTCACATTATCGAGATGTTTTTTACTTTGAGAATGTTTTAACACGTCGTTTCGGCCCGCATGCGCAAGCGAAAAATCACACTGACACGCGACAAAAACGCAAAGCTGTTTCCTTTCCGGGATGCGATAATATGAGGAAACTCTTTAGAATAGGCCTGGTTAAATGTTGTTTTGTAATGCTTCTTGCTACTGGTCCGTTCAGGCATTGTAGGCCGTGAAGTTTACAGAGAATTCATCACATAACCTAACCTCGGCAATCCCGCACAGCACGAAGCGAAAAACATCACATTAACACCAAAAACAAAGAGTTCCCTAGTAGAAGTTGAAAAAAAATATTAACACGCAGCAATTGTTTGTATCGATTGCTCAAAGCCGAAAACAAATGCGCACAAAACGCCAACAGCAACGAGAAGATACGACCGGTCACACTAGGCGATTAATCGATCTATCGCCACGCGCATCAAGAAAACTTACAAATGATTGATCGAAGTTACTAAACTCGAAAATAATCGTGAGGATTTTACGTAAATTCGTGCGGGCATGAGCAATAACAAAAAATCGTGAGCCTCACGCCTAAATCGTGACAGTTGGCAGGTATGTACTATCATTCAGAAATTGATGCAATCCACTTGCCATGTAATCAGGTTAGAGATAAGCGAGCCACAAATAACGTAGAGGTTGTCTCTGCCTTTTGTAGCATTGTCCTTTCTTTGCTCTTTCCAACCAAGTCTGAAGTTGGCAGCTTGAAGGTTACTGCATTGCCTTTTTTTTTTTTTTTTTAAATTGGACCACAAAGAAAAAAGTGCTACGTGAAACATTTATGACTACCCTCTTGTTCCAAATGTCAAAAACTGAGCAACACGATGGGTTTTCCCAGCAGATTGCACTCACAATTGACTTACACTGTCCAGGATTATTAACAAAGTATAGACCAACAAGTACAGCAGAATCTCTATTTGAACACATTCCTTGCCACAATTTTTTTCTGATAACTGCTCCTTGGTACCACCATTTCCAGAGAATTTTTTGTGTATGCAATGAAATCTAAATATAATTACTGTTGACTGATTCCTCCCTGGTCTTGCAAATCTAGAATATACCATATTTACACGAGTAACACCTGCCTGTGTACAACGCCCTTTGATATTCTTTAAGTGCGAGTTCTACGATTGACATGCCATTAGTCATCCCGCACATTATTTTACTAGTTTTTCACAGAAGAAAAAAAAACTATTTATTGTAAAGATAATACCTTAGAGTGTGGTACAGCAACTTTCAACTCTGGAAAGCCAGCCATTGGATGCTTGCAAATTTTAAATATTCTACTATTTATTTCTTGTATAACATGTCCCGAAATTTTAGTGCGATGTCCTTACCTACATGACCCAATCTAAGTTTTTACTGTCCAACACGTTTCCTATTTGTGACAACCAAGGCAGTGATGTTATCTACACACAATTCAAAATTTGTTTGACCATGTAGACCTATATGGTAATGTCTAAACCATTAGCAATATAAATATCTTGATCAATAACTTTTTAACTTAAGGTTTTTTATTACCTGGCACTTTTCTGAAAATGCATTCATGTTTAAGTCATAACTAACCATGTACGTAAATACCAGACTTCAAAACAGTTAATTCACTAATGTAAACTCCGAACAAACATGGTCCTACGTCACGACGTACACTGTTTTGTACTGACTGTCCTCGCACCAGCTTGAGAGTCCCTGGCACATAGGCATTTTTCTTCACAAACTACTTCATGTATGCTACAGTAACAGTATCAAACACATCCTAACTTGTGTTACTACGGCTAGCATGCGTGTCACATGTTATTGGACCTCGTGTTATTTATGTACGTAGTATTTACGGGTGAAAAACATACACGCCAGGGACTCTAGAGTTGGTGCGTGGACTTTGCCAAAGGAAATGGGGATTCAGACATGGACACTCAAAAGCATGGTACGGGATTCCACTATAACGAGTATTGTAGGTAGTTTCAGCTACAAGTTCATCTGACATTCTATGCCAACTGCCTCATGTGCACATAGTTTGTATGAAACATTGGAGCTGAAGAAGTGGTGTTCATGTTTATGTGTATACCATTTCTTATTCTGTGCGTGTAAGTATTAATGTATTTTCAGCAAGAGGATAAATAAAATATAGTGGCTTGTATTTCATATGTTTTTTGATACTGTTCATTCCTTGTAAAGAGAATTGTACTGTTTTGAGCTAAATAGATTTAAATATTTTGAGGTTAAATACAGTATATGTAAATTTTTTTACGGGTGTTTGGCAGGATCTTATGTTTACATCATTATATGGGGTACCTCAATAAAGGGAATATTGATTAATAGGGGTGTGCGAAGCTTCGCATTGTCGAAGTCGAATCAAAGATTTTTGTTCCTTCGACTTCGTCTTCGACCAATAAAAATCTTCGAGTTGAAAGTCGGTCATAGACAACCACAATTCGCATCAAAACAGACAAAATTATTTGTGTGGAGCAGGTAATTTTCCATTTTTTTTTTTGTAATTGTATTATTCTGTATAACTTTCACTTAAAAACTCAAATTCATGGCACAGTGGTGAACTATTTATTTGGTGTAGGCTACATTCAGCGGCGCAATTTCACTTAAGCCGGAGTCACAACAATCCAACAAAACTACGCCGGCGCAACGAAAACAATATCTGTAGTCAGTAAATCAGTAAGTAAAGTACCATTTATCCAGACTTCCAAACACCGGAATATTCTAAATAACGGACATATTAAAAATATTTCCCTACACACCTTACGCATCAAACATTTTTTTTAGCTCAATAGTACCACTGTAATTTCTGCTTTCCAGCGTATATATATTACGTAAACAACACAGAACTAAGATTCATAGAAAACTGCATACAGGTAGTACTGCAAGCTTTAGAGTAAAATCATTACAGTGGTCCCGATCACGGCCTTAGAATTATGGCTGTGGTCCCGATCACAAATGAGAAAGTCTTAACGGAGTGTAGTGCCTCCATTTTGCACATTCATCTATGGTGTCGCCAACGATGTTACTGTTTACGTTTCCCATTCTATATTACGGCGGCAATTTATTATGACTTTAATCTTAAACCGTAAAGACTGCAAATTGATTTAAATCAGAATTGCCATTTTCGGTAATTTTAGTTTTGTCATCGGTGATAATGAACAAAGAAATTAACCTCGTGTACAAAGTGGAAATTTGTGGTTGTAAATATGGCTTCTTCTAGTGTTTGGAAGGGAGTAGGCCTAAAATGTTACGTCTCTTAGGCAGCTTTTTATGTTACATTACATTAAAGTTGGTTTTGTTCAGATACGTTGACGTTTAAGTATTCCGTAACATAATTTCGAGATATGGAGGTTATAATCTCACTTAAAATAATCGTCGTTTATCTTATGCACTGCCTGTTTTGAACCCAAAAAATCATTAGAAAAAAATTTGTTAGGATACATGACTAAATACGGTATATTTAAATATTTTTTTCATTACCAATTGTTTGTGATAAAATTTTTTTCTTTGCTGTCTGATGTGAAAAAAATTAAATTCTTCGACTTCGACTTTCCTTCGACATTCCTTCGCACAATTCAAGATTCAACTTCGCTTCACATTTAAAAACATGCCTATTGATTAATGGCCAATGTGTGTTTAAAAGTTTTTAACACAAGGTTTGAACCTATAACATTTTTCAAGAGTTGTAAAAATTTGTTAAAAGTGATGAAAAAAATTTGTGTAATACATACTATTAAAATTATATTTAACTGAAGTTTTGATTTTGCCTCATGATTAATTTTTAATATTTACAATGTATGCCTGGTACAGTACTTAAAATTGACATTTTTTTACTCTGGTTTAGTTTCAAAAACTCCTCCAGTTTATTCAGTCCTGTTGAGTACATGCAGGAATTAAAACTGTTTACAACAAAAATATATTGTTTAATTCAGTTCATTTGTGTAGTGTACCTATCCAAACAAACCAATCTTTGGTATTTATTCACTGAAGGAATTACTGAAAATTATGTTTCTCCATGTTTTAGCCATTTAAATTTATGTTCCTACTCTTTGTGACATCGCTGTGTACACAAGAATCTGTCCAGTGATGTTTAGTTTATTTCAGTTACGAAAATCAAAATTATAAACTTTAACATCCCTGAAAATGCCTAAACAAAACATTGACATGTAAACAAATGTGTGTTAAAGGCGAGTGTTATGACAATTTTATTGTCTTTTCAGTTTTTAGGCCACAACATTTATTCAAATTGTAATTATCAAAATTTTCTCTTCGACAAAGCATAGGATATATTCTTGACAAACTGCTTCACACAAATATTAATGTAAGATTCCATTAATATTTGTGTGAAGCAGTTTGCCAAGAACACGTCCCATGCCTTGTCAAAGATAAAGTTTTGATAATACAATTTGAATAAATATTATGGCCTAAAAACTGAAAATACAATAAAATTGTCATAACACTCCCCCTTAAGTAACAGATACGTATTGAAACTCTGCAGACTTAACTTTTACTGCTGCTACCGTCGCTTGGCCGCCATCATCTTTATGTACCGATATTGAGGTACCAGATGACCATGGCTGTGCATGAGTTTATGAGCTTCGACTGCAATATGTTGAAAGAATATCTGTGCTAGTGTATCTACGGCCATGATTATGGCTGAACACGTAAAATTTAAATATTTGTGTATTTTACGTGGTTGACATACAAAATAAACATGAATGTGTTTCAGTCTACCAGTCATTTAAACCCTTAAAATATTGTTGAAAAAAGGTTAAAATCTATTAAAACTGCACGCTATACAATTAAACAAAACCAAAAATTTCTGAAAAGAAAAAAGTTAAAATTTTGATGATTAATTTATTTGCAACTAAACATCTGCAGAGGCATCTGAATTCCATGAAACATCGCTTTTAACAAAATTATGCCTGAATTTGCAGGAAACTTACTATGCCAAATTTTATTTTGCGTTATATTGAGAATTTCGAGAACCACCATTTTTTTATGGGGGGTCTTCTGTATAGGGCTTTTTAACTAGCAGGTAAGCATGTGTACAACTGCAGTTTTATTTTTATATGTATGATTTTGCAAAAATAAATCTGACTTCCCTAAAATTTTGTTGGAGGGAATGGGTTAACATATGAGTGATAAGAGAAGACAGCTTACCACAGTACCATGTCTGACATGCCAGTGCTTTGTGCACAGTGCAATTACCAGGCATGCTCTTCAAGTGTGCTCCAGTAAAGTTTTCAGGGAACCCTGATATTTCATTAAATCTTGATTTTACTGTTCATATTGCACAAATGACTGCAAAGGTTTGCAGCTGTGCTTCTGCAAAATCAAAAAGTTTTAGATAAGTACACAGTACACTTTCTCTATTATGTATTTTGCATACCTGTACCACCTAATAAAATATCTGTGCCTTATTGGAAAGTAATGTTTTTAATACAATTGTACATTTGTGTGTTTCACAAACCATGTTTTCACTGTTGGTTCTCAGTTTCTCTAATTTCTTTTAGAGCATAAATTTAAACTTTATTTAAGCATCTCATAGTACTAAATGTAAGATAACTCTTATAAAAGACTGACATTTGTGTTTCCTTAACTTTATTTTGTTCTCACAATTGGGTTATATCCTTTCACATTTTCTTGCAATACATCCCACACAATTGTAAAAAAAAACTTTCCACTACACAAATAAATTCCATTTTGCCAAATAAAAAACCCAAGTTTCTATGTGTAATGTACTTTTAAATTTAAAAGTGACTTATCAACTAGAAGTGACTTAAAATTTTAAATGTATTTGAGATTATGAAAATATAGGTATACTAAAATGTTACAATAAAAATCACAATGGAATGAAATTGAAAATTGTTTACACCTTAAAATCATACATTCAATTTTTTTTTTACTTTTAATTTTTTATATTTTTATTCATCATCCATATACAAGGATGGCTTTTTTCAAGATCTTTTTTCAAGCATGAAGTCTTTCAGCATAAATGGCAGAGCTTGGCAAGCACAGGCCAATAGAACAGCAAGCACGCCAACGTGATGCAATAGCAGTGGGCGTACTTCTCTACCAGACAGTGCTGCCAAACTTCTGGTACAACCGAGGGGTACATAACATTTACTGGATGAAGATAAGTTGTTAGTGTGGCTACTACCACTTGCACTGTCCAAGTAAAATAAAAATAGCTTACACAACTAACCTACAAGCAACTACATGCAAATTTATACAAACTCACACCCATGCTAGAACAAACTCTAGTATTTACAACACCACCAACCAAACAAAAAGAAAATATTGATTTGTAACAAACTCTCTAGTTATAAAATATACAACCGACATAACTACAGCAAACATTAACGACAGCTATCCTCACGATAAGAGCGGAGGTGTGACCACCCGTCGTAATACATTTAAGTATATGGAAGGTAATTGATAAATGAAGGACTAGTGCAAGTGGCATCCAATATGTGGCAACTACTCGACGGCATAAGTCATGAAGATGTTGCCGCTGTCTGTGTTGCTGGGGATGAAGGCATGACCCGGGGCCAAGGTGGAGAAGCCCAGGTACATGAACGTGCGGACCAGTAGACCTGCAACATTCGTCGACACGTAACAGCATAATACTACGGTAGTTTCCCATTGAACAGGCTAGCTACTTGGGCAGGAAAACAAACATTAGCTGCAATAACCTGAACCTACAGACAACAGTCCACGGTATCCGAGAATTGTCGCAAAGCTCAGAAACAACCATTTCCACCCATAAAAATTACGTCTACATTGTGTATATGTGTTACGAGATTGTGCTTGACTGTAAATTGTTTAAAAGTAATAGGTTTTTAACAAAACTTTACTTTCGTTGGCTGACATTTCTGAATAAAATTTTTACTGTCATGTTTCCAAATATGTTAAAATTTGTACAGTTTTACTGAACAGACTGTGCCAAAACCAATATTTAAATTAACAGGAGCATTGCATACCAGCTCACAGCTAGTATTGCATTTTTTTTTTTTTTGTTCTTACATTACCTAGGGACTATTTTTCACACATCTTTAAGTAATTCAGACAAAGAATGTTCAGCACAGACGAATACGGTACGTTGTGAATTTTATTCAGTTATTTTGTGCACTACAAGTAAAGCAGAATACATCAGAGCACCCGAGCGTCAATATTATGAAAAGTTACCACTATCCCATGTAGACTAAGGACAGTATTCCAGAACATTTTTATTAAGGGTTTAGGTGCATCTCATGTCATAACTCAGTCTTGCTGGTATTCTTAAACAAGAATCTAGACAAAACCTTAGATAGGACAGTCATTTACAGGGTTCAGAAATTTGTGATTTATCCTCAACTTCAAAACAAACCTAGGAATGTGCATTGCACCTACAGGCAGCTCCACGTCGAGACATACAGCAGAAAAAACTATGTAGCAGCAAGAATGCAGAGTAATACCTAATTCACAAATGTTTAAAAAGACATGAACAGTACATACATTGTTTTCAAGCACAATTACATAACTGATTCAGTCGCTCAGACGCTAAGGTGTCTCGCAGCTATTTACTACTTCTGTTTTGAATACAGGTCACATTAAATTTTTTACTTTTCTTATTGCAAGAAATATTGTTTGTAAATATAAAAAAAGGTAATAAGAATATACATTGTCATGAATATTGAACCATTGTGGTATATATTGTGAATAAATAAAGTGTATGGAGTATGGGCAATAAATACCTTTCAGAACCTACTTAGACAATATAACTATATAGTTTTGATCTAAAATTTAGCTTTTTCAGATATATGTTTCACTTACATTCAGAATTCAACTAGCTGCCATTTCCAAAATTGCAACATTTTAAAAAGTAATTTCCGGAATAATGTTCTACTATGCCTAGACTTCATCAGGCAGCAAGTTCAGGCACTGACTAAAGGCAGCGGTAGAAGCTCGGTCAGTTGCCCTAGCTGCCAGGGAGTGAAGTACGGTGTGGATGTAACAAATTGAAAATATGTTGGGTTGTAAGATATTCCGGTGCTACAATTTTTATCATCTGATTAGCTCAATCATTGTCACATTTTATCATTTAAAACTGTCAAAAACTTAATGGCTGGGCCCAGTGGTCATAACAAACACTAAAACCTGGGGTTTGAGAATTCTTGTACATTGACAGAAACGAACATTTACTGCAAATACAGTACAATAAATTCCAGGCAGGCAAAATAAATACGTAGCAACAAAAGATTTTTTACTAAAAGCATACAAACTGGTCTCTTGCTACAAATAAAGAATTGACAGTTCTGTCACAAGAAACTGCGATGTACCAATTACTAAAATTAACTGAACTTTGTGTCCAACGTACGTACGTAAGTGATGGCATCTCATCTCCTAGCAACAAATACATACTATCGAACATGAAAGCATGTAATTACTATGCATAAACTCTGCAAAATTTGCACTTTATTGCCTCAGACAAGGTCATAACTGACAAAAGGCAAAAGAACATCCAACTGCTCTATTCAAGGGCTATAGTACAGCTGGCCCAGAAATGTATGCAATATAACAGTGGGTTGTTAATACTAGGAGATACTGATTTTCATGATTTTGTCAATATTGGTGATTTTGTCAACTTTTGGACTATTTTTTAATGTCTTTTCTTTACAATTCGCTAAATTTTTACACGTCTAAGTATTTCAGCAATAACAAAATTTTTTAAAGTACCTTACCTTCATTGAATCTTTCAATAAAACAATTTTCCCTACATACGTAAGTTACTGTAATTGTACAGTTGAAAATCTTTAACACTTGAATGGTTAGATTTGTCATATAAAACACACTAATACAGATGAATAGGATATAAGTTCATAACATTTGTCACAAGAAGAATTTATTATCTATCCCACCTGTAAAATCAGAAATTTTTTTACCACAAAATTCTGCAATTATTTGCTGAACTTCCACAGTTTCCCAATTTACCTAACATTTTTAACTATGTATGAGTTAAATTTATATACTTCATATTGTATAACTTATTAATATCAATATGACTGCACAAAAATATCTAACTTCCAACAAACAGCTTATATTGAAGTACCTTGAATGTATTTGTGTGTGTTTCACCTATACTGTATTTCCTATTTTAGACAAACAATTTTACCCTCTCTTTCAGTTTCTGCTCGCCAACTGAATTTATACTGGATTACGCAATTTGTTGCTTGCTTTTTATGCAATGTGTTTACTAAATTTACTATGCAACATTTGCAGACACACTAATTCTTGCGAAGTATATATCACAATATCATAACATATGACTAATTCTTCATTCCAATTTAATTCTGCTGTATTAAAGGATATAGCGAATTTAATTTACTCTATAAATTACAAACAAACATGAAGTTGAATGAAAATACCAGGATAAATAAACATTGTTACTTTCGTTTAACACCTGCCAATTTCAAGCATATTTCGATATTTTCAAAACGTGCGTCCACAGTCTACAATTAAAATAGTTTATTCAATTAAAAAACTACCAGTAACTCAAATCAGACATTTTTTTACTATGGAACACAAATACTTCACAATTATTCTGTAATTTTTCACATAATTTTGCGATTTCAAACAAATGGGGAATCAAGATCAAAATTTAGTGATATCATCATGCGTTACGACAAAAAAAGGCGTGCCTGTAGATGGTAAACGGAATCAGAGTAACAACGAAATCTCTTATGATTTTTCTCCAATGAAAAACAAAAAATTTCCAATTATCACAAGCATTAAATTTTGGCATTTTATTCAACACATTTTCCAATAAAGGCAAACATTTCAAGTCTTTTCTGACACTACTGCTAGTGTGACTGACAAAACATTCGGCAGAAATAATTACAAACTTTACAAGTATAATCATCTCTACACGACTAATTTTTTGAACAACAATGCTATAATGCTCTCAAAACTCCATTGTTTTCCTTCCTATGACTTTTGCAGAAGCTCAATGAACGATGCCAGCAAATTCCCCTCGGATGTACCAACATTTCACCAATATTTCCCAGATGTACCAACATATCACCGATATTTCCCAGATGTACAAACATTTCACCGATATTTCCCAGATGTACCAACATTTCACCGATATTTCCCAGATGTACCAACATTTCCCCGATATTTCCCAGATGTACCAACATTTCCCCGATATTTCCCAGATGTACCAAAATTTCCCCGATATTTCCCAGATGTACCAAAATTTCCCCGATATTTCCCAGATGTACCAACATTTCCCCGATATTTCCCAGATGTACCAACATTTCCCCGATATTTCCCAGATGTACCAACATTTCCCCGATATTTCCCAGATGCACCAAACATTTCCTCAATATTTCTCAGACAGACCAAACATTTCCCCAATATTTCTCAGACAGACCAAACATTTCCCCAATATTTCTCAGACAGACCAAACATTTCCCCAATATTTTTTAGACAGATCAAACATTTCCCCAATATTTCTCAGACAGATCAAACATTTCCCCAATATTTCTCAGACAGATCAAACATTTCCCCAATATTTCTCAGACAGATCAAACATTTCCCCGATATTTCTCAGACAGATCAAAAGGTGTAAACAAGATGCTATTCTCACACACGACCGTCCTCTCCCCAAGTACAACCACAAGTGTCTCCCCAAAAAACTGCCATGGCGCCCGAAAGCGCCGTGGCCGCTACCCTTCCGGTAAAAGTTCTAGCACCTTCAAGATCGTTCCACAGACTCGTCTGGATACAAATTTAATTATATTAATCAATATAAAAACACAGAA
>PNEQ01013613.1:0-11209 GCA_003012365.1 Medauroidea extradentata | reverse complement strand
ATGTAACATATTGCCATCCATTTTAACTTCAGTATTGATTGTGAGGGGTCTGTGGGATCCTATGATAGGCCAGTATAAACACAGTAGAAAATATGACTATTACTAATATTATCACAGAGGTATCGTGTCTGGTATCGTTTTAACCTGTGGAATGTCACAGACTCGAATATGCTAGTAACATTAAGATAATTTTATGTATGATGATTATAGTTTTTAAGAGTGATAATTGCCCGCCGGTCTGGCGACAATAGAGCAGTTGATGAGTGGGGCATACCACATGTTGTGCGAGAAGGGGGGCGCCCGACCTCCCCCTAGCCCCTGTCTCCGTGCCATACAATCCCCTCTCTTTCTCTCTCGCCTACACATTTCTTCTCCTTTCCCCCTCCTCCAACAGACCCCGTGTAACGTACGTAATTTGAACTAGAATTATACTAATTGAAGATAGCAAGTAGTAATTAGGCTAAGTGTTTTATTTGTAATTGCTGTGAGAATGTGCCCATGTTTGATTTGATTTTAAATAAATACGGAGCTTCCACAAGGGACGCACGCAATGTTCGGGCCAGGTCTTCGCTCTGATTGGTCGGGGGAACCTACCCGCCCCCATGAGTCCGGTGGGGCGGGAAGGGGACGCCGCCCAGGAAAGCAAAGATGCGAGACACGGGGCACTAAGGGAAAAGTCTTAAGACGAGCCGGGTGTGTGTGAGCTCGGGGGGACAGGTGTCGGGATTTTCGTCGTCGGGTTTGTAAGGACGGTGGACAGCGAGCTCGGGGTCACCAGAGTGTGGACTTTTCGGGTGATCGCGGCCGGTACCTGCAACATAATTAACGTCGTGACCGATCAAAAGCCGCCGGAGGAAGCGCCTATTCTTTTCGTCGAAAGAAACTATAAGTATCTACCTCTCGTGACGCAACCCGCAGTGCATGAGTCCCTTAGGCCGATTTAAAAAGAAACTCCTTTGTTATTTTATTTCAATTAGAGTTAGCCGGGCATACTACAACATTACTTAACACGAACCCAATCATCCAACATTAATCACGTAAGAGACAGAGCAGCGACACCTCTTATTATAGCCAAACGCGGGTCACGAGCACCATCAACAGGAGGTCGCACACCACTAATTATTGGTACACATCCGTATCTCTGCTTCATTGTTATTGGCAGTGCGTGTTTGTGTTAGAGGCAAGAGTATTTCGCGTATTCATCTAGCAACAGCCTAGACTTGTCAGTCCTATACGTGTACCGGCAGAAGTCGAATATCCATTGGCTTCGAACAGTACAAACGTGTAGCACGTGATATCTGCACGACTTGTTTCCTTATTTTTTAAACTGGCTTGTAGTTGTCAAATGTGTGTTAAAACATATGTCGTCTAATCACAGGAGGAGGAGTGAACTATACGTTATTGGCGTTCAACCTAACCTAGAATCAATACGCGAAATGATCGTGCCTCTAGTTTGTGTAGAGTCTTTCATTCGTCTTATCCAATAAGGCTACAGGGACGCCACACGGCCTCCGACTCTCCTCGCCAAACAAATAAGCAATATCAAGTACGCTAATGAAGGTACTGGTACAGACAGGGGCGGGGCAATATTTCCTTCTGCAGTAAACTGCTGGCAATATTTTTATAGGAGTGACGGAAGAGACGGAGGGAGGAGTTCAAATACAACAGTTCCGTCAGTAGAAGACGACCATCGCGCGGACTTACGTTTATTTACAGTGTCTGCCGCGAATAACCGTCGCCAGAGGGTCTCCTGAAATACTCGACTAGCCAGTGAGTCAGCTTGCCTCCCGGCGCTCTCCGCCCGATATTACCGTGCAGCGTCCCGGAACTACGGTACACTATAGGTGAGTCAGGATAAAGTGAGCACTCGAAAATGTCCTGCTGAATTTATATTTTCACACAATTATTTCCTTTCCGCGCGTAACGGCTAACTACAGGAAATGTCTACCTCTCTGGACACGTCACTTAATGTTTGCGCGTGCAAGATAAACTGTGCTGTCGATATGAACCTGTATAATAGTTTGATAAAAACAAGTTTGTTAGTCATGCAAAATACAAATATGTCGATTTCAGTTTGTTTTGTTTCAGTATTATTGTATTAAAATAGGAAATTACACCGAACTATATCCGGCAATTAGCTGCCAACCATACAATCAGGAAGGAAACTATATTTAATGTTAAATTATATGCAGTAACGGCTAGTGATATTTTTCAAAGGTTAAATGTTTAGTGCTCACTTTATCCTGAACGATCTAAACCTCCACACTAATTTGACATTCAAACTGCGGCTTATACAGAATGTTACAAAATGCAACGCCCAAAGTAATAGTGACGATAAAGGAGACAAATAGAAGTATATTTCGCCAGATAGCCATATGTCGTAAACAAATAGTTAAGGAGTAATTAGTATTCAGGGGTATCGGGTTGTGATTCAGAAGACACCAATGGTAATTGTTTGCAGTACTTTATTTATTGATCAGTGTTACAATAAATGTAGAAAATGAGCAGCATTAACCTGAGCGCAGAGCCGGTATCGACATAGCAAGAAGTCTCGTGTTTGCTGGAAGATGTATAACCCACACATATTGTTGTTCCAGCGAACACGAGACACCCTGCTGCACGTATATAGGCAGTTCGGAATAAAGTGAACACTCGAAAAAGCCCTGCTTAAGAACTATTTCCAGCCAATTCGTATCTTTCCGCGTGTAACGGCTAACGAAGAGAAAAGTCTAACCTCCTGGGACACGTCACTCTATGTTTGCGCATGTAAGATGGATTTTTCAGTCGATAGGTACACATATAGTTTAATAAAAAAAGAAGTTTATTAATTATATAAAATACAATTATATCGCTGTCGGGTTGATTTTGATTCAGTATTGTTGTATTTAAATACGAACAAACACGGAACTATGTTGTGTTATTTCGTTGCCAACCATACAAGCTGGAAGGCAACGATTGTTACTGTTGAATTATATGTAGTAACAGCTAGTGATATTTTTCAAAGGTTAAATATTTATTGTTGACTTTATTCCGTACGGCCTATACCAGCTCTTTGCGGAGGTTAATGCTGCTAATTATGAATGTTTATTGTAACATTGATCAATAAATAAAGTACCGTAAACAATTAACTTCGTCGTCTTCTGAATCACAGCCGATACCCCTGAATACCCATTACTCCTAAACTATTTATTTCCGACACATCGTTACCTGGCAAAATATATTTGTATTTGTCTCCTTCAACTTTCCTATCAATATGGGCACTGAATTTTTGAACATTCTGTATATCCTTTAACGTACCGTTGTCTACAATTTGCATACGCCTTTTGCTTTATTTTAACATTTCCGTTACATTCAGAATGATTTTTAAAAAATATTACGTTTACATGTGCACACGAAATAAGTGTAGTCTTATATTTAACAAAAACATACTACCGAAAGTAATTTAACGCGGCCACAACTACACACACTACACCGTGAAAACAACATCTAGATAGCTTACACGTAAGTCTTATATCTCCTCGGATTCAACCCGCATTAAGGCACTCCGGTGCCGAAACTACTGCGCCTTATACCGTAACTACGGTACCTCGCCTTGCGATACAGCGGCGAGTGAGCCCACAACGCGGTACCTCGGAGACACAAAGTACCGTGCCGCATCTCGTAAATACGGTACCTCGCTTCATTACACGCTCAAGAACACTAATATCATGCAGCTTTGACACTCTCTTCACTTACAGCTAAAAGACGGAAGAAATTCGTTATTTTAGATTCGCACCGAATACTTTACTTCTTGTATGCGTTATTCCTGATTTAGTTTTTCGTCGCATGGTAAACGCATCCAATACATTTTCATATTGTTTTAAATTAATCAACATTTTAACGTTTAGGATCTTACCCAAAATGGAAAACACGTGTAGAAGTTGGAAAATTCATCGGAATATAAATATCCCTGTATGAAATGCATTTACATATAAATACACAATGAAAATATACACTTTTCAAAAATTTTAAATGTGAAAATAGAAACGTCAGGAATTACAAACAATAACTATTAACTCGGCACAACTTACAATGACATGTTCAATATCGAATTTCTAAAAAATAGTGGCAAAATGTACATGAAACAAACATAAATATTAGCCAAAAAATGTATTAAAAAAGAAATCCGTTTTTTTTTTCAGTGATATTTAACGTAGTACTTACGTGTGATGTTAGTGGCTATTGTTCATTATTTCATATTTTCTCCACAGTAATTTTCTGCGAACGTTTAAATATTCAAAAGCTATGATGCAAGATATAACTGAAGGTTACAGTTACGAGGTAGCGGACAAGTATGTATGAACGTGTTCATCGCTGCCAATCGTTCCGAAACTATGAAATCACTGAAGAAGACGAAATATTCACAGATCACTTGTATGGTTCCGTTACTGCTGACAAACGCTCACGGACAATTAGTGATCTGAGAGGTTGTAGATCTGAGAGGTTGTAGAAGTACTGTACTGTACTCGCTACTTTGCATACACGTGCAGGCGATGCCTTCCATCTCACCACACACTTCCAGCGTGCTGATCCATACATGTACACGCTACAGACGAATCAGCTGGATACCGTTTTAAACTAGAAACGGAAGTATTTTAATATATGGCCATGATAAATAAAGAATTGTACTAAGGCAAGCCTTTGCTTATATTCTACCTATATTTTGAAGAAAGAAACGTTTCCTACAAATTATAAAATAATGTTAAACACAGACACTTTCAGGAAGAACGAAGCACATCCTCCCTGTACGAAATGTCTCACTTGAATGAACGACCGTCGCGAGTGCTTTGATGTACAAACATACATACACACACACAGAGAGAGCTAAACGGAGCCACGTAGTAGTTGATTTTCAGGTTATCAATAGTAAAGATATTTGTAAAAGTGACGAGATTCGTCACGTGAACCTAGGTGTTAGATACCACCCAAGTGAGCTTAGTTTGTGTGTTTGAGGCGTATAAATGCAGATGTGCTCCGGGCGACAAAGGTACGGGCATCTCACCTGACCCTAACCTCTGTGTGCTAGTACATGTCCTAGCAGTGCAGTTGTCTCGCTGCAACAGATCGCCTCTACGAGACATTTACTGGCAACAACCACGTGTTAAGACGTAACTAACTATGAAGGCTTACTTCTGCGTGTCTACGCGTTTATACATATCTTGCACCAAGACGTACCAAGGAGAGTTCAAACACCTATTTACGCCCTTATCGACGACGGGGAAATAAGTTCTAAACAAATATTGAAGCTAATTAAATATTTTTAAATTAACTCGCTGTAGATTGTTATTAAATCTGAAAAAGTTTACTGAAGTGTGGATTTGAAAATTTTTAAATGGCCTCTGACCAAACCACATTTAAAGTGATTTGTTACCTGTTTGGTGATAGAAAAAAATCTTTAATTTGTGTATATACAAATATATAATATTTATATACAGACATACATTTCCTCACCCAGACACACACATATGTGACAGCAAACTAACCTTGTTGCAGTGGAGTGTTTGTGTAGAAGTGTTAGTCTAAGGAGCAGAATAGACCACTTAGTAAACAAAATCGAAATATATCACTAAAATTAGTTTTGTTTATTTGTAGCCTCTTCTTTTTACATACTGCTTTCTTTCAAGTCATTATTTGTACTGCATTGTGCCTTGCAATTATGTCTCAAGTCTGCGCCTTCTCCGAAATACTGGATGCGTGTAGAAAGTAGTTGGACTGTACCATGGAGGGTTAGCACTGTATACTATTCTACAACAGTGTTTTGTTACGTTGGTATTTTCCTTTCTACCAGCGGGGCCGCGGTGGCCGAATGGTCAGACTACTCGCCTCCCACCAAGGCGATCCGGGTTCGATTCCCTGCGGGGTCGGTCCCCGGATTCTCGCATGTGGGAGTCGTGCCGGACGATGCCGCTGGTCGGCGGGTTTTCTCGGGGATCTCCCGTTTCCCCCGCCCGTTCATTCCGGTGCTGTTTCATACTCACCCCATGTCACCCCTCACCCGCGCTAAAGACCTCAACGGTGAGTGCTGACCTAAATCTCTCACTCACTCCTTTCTACAAATATGGCAACAGCTTCATCAGACGAGGCAGAGTTTGTGACGAACCTACATACAGCCGGAGTAGTACTTAAAATTAAGAAACCAAAGACATAGGTCGTTGCGTAAGAACTCGTGGCAGTTATTAGAGGGAATTACATGTCGAATGCAGATGATAAAACTGGTGAAGATTCTGGACACATGCGGTGCGATAGGGATCCTAATCAAATAGTAAAAAAAATGATAATGTCTTTACTTTAGGATATTTGCCACTTGCAAATTGTTGACTATTTTGATAAATGTGTTTATGCGAGCAGTGGACAGTTAAAAAGAAGATGTATATTTCAAACGAAGTGGAGTTTATTGAAGGTCTTATTACTTGTGTTAAATAGGCACGGTATTTGTGCGTCACTTCTCGGCTCCTAGCGCATGTAACCATCCACATGTTATAACTGTCTCGCGGCGCAATGATTACAATGTCAGGGCCTGAAAGTATATCGCGAACCATGTGATGCTCTCTACCAATGAAGAAGCTGACGAGTACAAGTGAGTTAGGCACGCCTGCAGACATCCTTGAGTGACTTGACAAAAGCGAACATTGGACAATATTTAATACCAAGAAATAAGTGTTGCTACGTCCCAGGAGAGTGCTGCAGTGTTGAACTGACAATGTGTTCAGGGGAGAACAAAGTGTCGACTTAATTCGCTGTCGTTCATCATCACTGACTTACTATGCCTCAGCGCGTGGGCAATACAAGCCCCGAGGAGCCGGGCAGGGTTTACCACTAGACCTACTAGGCCCGGGTCTAGGGTGCTACTTTTACAACGACGCGCATTTATCCAGGAGAACATCTGAAGAATTTCCCACCACTATTTTCCAAAATGCCAATATGACTACAAGGGGAAAAATTTTAATGGCTTTACTTTTGGCATTGTTGACTTGTGCTGTCTATTAGTTCAATCTGCTCTACGGCCAATCCAGCTATTTATTTTCAAATAACTATGTTACAGTAAAATTGAATTATTACTGTGTTATTACTATTATTATAGACAGCGAGAGGAATGAGCGGAGTAATTTTAGATAATTTGGTACTGAAAACTGAGAAAGGACGTCAGTTGTTACGGAAGGGTGGAAAACAGAGGCAGAGAGGGCGCTTAGACTGACGGGCCTAAGGCGCCTATTGGTTTAAATCCGGCCCTGCCGGGGAGGGCCCCTGTCCACCGTGTTGTAATGTATTAGGTGATGGAGGGAAACAGAAGACTAGCCCCCTTTCCAACCAGCCACTCATAGTGTGCGGCATCTTGAACTCCTTCCGCCGACGTAACCTGAGAAGCCAATATGACAGACAGCAGCCCCTCCTACTACCCCCTGCTAGGAGGGGTAGGGAGCCTACCCTTGTATCGAGAGTTTCAAAATATGAACTAGTGCAGGTTTGTGAGACAGGTCACACGTTGTAGACACCTGCAGCCTGGCTGTGTGCCGAACAAACATGGTTTTACATCTCCTGATTTGACAGTTACGATGACTCTGAAATTACGTGGTGCTGTGAGCTCAACAAGAAAATATATATGTGAGTGATGCACAATCTAATGCAATTAAAATGAGGACGTGAGCCTGAAATTGCAAGTGCGTTGATGTTGTTATAAATTACGAGCATGAGCAGTTGTTAATATATATAGACAACTAGCAATGTGAGGTATAATTGTGACGATAGTTACGGCGCGGGAGGCCATAGTTACGTCACGTGCAGGCGGGACAGGGATATATGTAGGTGGGTAAGGTCGGTGCACTGCAGTGTTTGTTTGCACGCGGTCTGGCCGAGCATGCAGCACGTGGCTGCTACACTGTAAACATTCCCGCTCTCTGTGCCTGCTGCAGGGCTGTCCACACCATCTCCACACATACACCATACACCACACCTGTCTATGTTTATATTTGCGTCCTCTCACAAGCAAGTTCAATACACAACACTGTTGTAATACTGATTACATTATAATTACAAAACAATACTTTTATAGGATATATAGTCACTAATGTTTGTCGGAAAGGAATATGCACCACCTTGTCTAAGTGTCTTACAGTGGCGGCTCGAGGATTGTTGGCAGGGAGGGCGCAAGTTGCCGCAGTATACCAATGACTGTCTACTTATCGTGTTGTGAGCAGTCAGTAGTAAGCGGCACCTACATACCAGCGTGTCAGTGGATGTAGCACACAACACTATACAGATATCTGCAACTTTTTCCCTCCCTACCAACTACCGAAGAGCCGCCACTGGTGCCTTACGTCATAAATTTGTGAAGAGGTGTCACCATATGACTGCACTGCGACATCACACGTATGTAATTTGCGGGTAGAATTCGTAAGCACTGGGAGTTAAAATTGTCCAATCGATGACCACGATGCAGAGCTGCAGATGTGCACATAAGGCACTGAAACAAAATGGCGGCAAATTATTTTCACTAAACCCAGTGGCTTTAAATATACAATGTGTGGGAGGTTAAATATTGGTAATCCACTTACATGTCACACTTTGCACTGGGAACCAGGCTGATCTAAAGCCTAACGACATCCCAACTTGGCCTATTAAGGTATTCTAAGTAACCCAATTCGCCGTATGACACATGGTGTGTAGGACGAACTACGAACACTTAAACAGTTTTTTTTTTCTGCGCAGCCTAGAACTCCCTAACTTAATGCTAATATCGGTAGTTTTCTGTTGGCAACGTACCACATGTCTTATAGATAGGGCCACGATTTTGTCGCGAAAAGATTTTTGCCCACTTTGTTTCAGTGACTCACGTGCACATCGGCAGTTCTGTTTCAAGGTTATTGGCAGCGTGTCTTTGTTCAGACAGGTTTCTCATTTGACTGCACCAATCAGGATAAGATTATTGTGAGTCTGTACGTCTATAATTTGCCAAGGCAAGTGAGAGTAAAATCATCCAATCACAGACGATGTAGCAGAGCTGCAGGTGTGCACATGACGCATCGAAACCAAATGTTGCAAAAATCTTTTCGCCATAAAATCGTGGCTCTACTTATAAAGTTTATTATTTGACAGGGCGAGTCAGACTTACACTGTCACAAAACTTCTGTACTTCGCATGCAGATTTCCGAGACACCGAAGTCTACACAGACTGAAATATATAAATCCATTCAGACATTAAAACTATTTGACGATAATCAGTGTTGGTGCCTCAGCGTACGTAACTCATTCAACAGAAAGTATTGCATCAATAGAGACCTGTACGTTTTGCGAATCCATTTGAGGAGATGTTAGGTATTCCGTTGCTATGCACATGCGTTACTTTAAAAAATTGGGACAATTTTTATTAAATTCGTGCTTAAGGGGTCTTCCTAGATAGGCTGCGTTGGTGTGAGAGACAGGAGTGGTAAGGACGCCGTTGACAGGCGTATGTAGTATATTATCGCCTCTCTGCATAAATAATATTGTTATTTCACCATAATTGCTAATACTCAATATCTCAATTTGAAATTGAAACGGTATATTTCCCTAAACATAACGAATGCTCCGCACACACATTCACACACACACTCTCTTTCTCTCTCTCTCCCTCCCTATATATATATATATATATATATATATATATAGAGCAACTTTTTATTGATATAGTTTCTTTTCACGTAGGATATGTCTTGTCTGTAAGGTATCTTTGAAGTAGGTCAATTTATAAATAAATAAGTTGACCAATGCCATCTCAATGAAACTTGGCAGGTAGAGCAATGTATTACTCAGTAAGAAGTGTAAATACGAAGGCATCATATACTTGAACTAACAGTGGGCTGTATGTTTGTATAGAACTATAGTTTAACGGTGTGTAGTGTGGTGCAGGTGCTGGCAGCAGACAACAAAGGTGACGGCGAGGGGCAAGTCTTGTTATCTACAGTCCTAATGGACGCCCACCTCCTACACGAGGCCATCCAGACAAAGAAGAGGCCAGCCTGGAGACTGGAAGACAACCTCTGGTCCTGGCCACTCGACACACACTCACAAACACGACTCTACTACTTACTGGTCAAGATGTCTAGAACAACCACTAATACTGCCTTTACTTACTTATTTCTGTTTTAAACAGCCAAGAAAATATTTAGTTATTGAAACCAAATACTCTTATGAACAACTTAAGTTATTTCGTGCGTTCCAGAAACGAGTATGTACGTTGATAAAAATAACAATAAATATCTCTATAGATGTGAAAAAACGGCAAGAATATTTTCTGACAACGTATTCTCCAAGTCAGTGTTAGCATCCTGCGTCCTGTATGACGGTTATGTGACGCTGTCTAGTTGTTCACAGACGACAAATCACAGGCGTTCAGTCGTAGAGCTTCACAGTTATCATTGGCCTGGTCAAATAGGGACTCACCAGTCAGGTAATAAAAACATCGGAAATGAACACATTACCCTGAAGTCTAGCAAGTAGTCAACTTCTCCCGTGATAAACCACCATCCATCCCTATATTATAGTACGTGGATCGTACCAGAGAGTACACTACACATGTAGGCTTATTACTGGGTATCCGCAGGTATCTGCTTGAACTGAAGAATATATGGAGCGAGGCTCTACAAAGGAGAAGCGCCGGATTGAGAAGGGCAGGGAGAAACGGGATATCCTCGAGAAAACCATCGGCCAACGGCATCGTCCGGCACGATCCCACATGCGTGAATAAATCCGGGGACCGACCCCGCCGGGGTTCCAACCCGGATCGCCTTGACGGGAGGCATGTTCTCTAGCCACTGCGCCAAGCACGACCTCCATATGTAAGTCGACACTATACAAGCGAATAATTCAGTTGCGCCAAAAACATTTAGTCTAGCCATAGCCGCCTCTACTAGAGACCGCGCGCGGGCTTTGATGTGGCAACTCTGTATGGTAAGTTCAACAGCGAGGTCGTTATACACGGTGACAGACAGCTTTCTGTACAGTGTGTTTCGATTCAACACAGAACTGGCAAGTGGGCTGCCTACCCACCCGCAACCGGCTTGAATTCTGCTCGCGGCGCGCTAGCGACGGAGCTACGTTCGATTTCACTGGTTGCCGCCTTCTTACGCAGCATTCTAAACGGTTTAACTCTTTCAACATATATTTACACAGACTTTGGAATATGTTTCAACGA
>PNEQ01013612.1:0-11209 GCA_003012365.1 Medauroidea extradentata | reverse complement strand
ACCGCATATGTCCGTTCTTCAGACATGGCTGTCAACAAGACTGTACACACACTGGCCTTCTAGGTGCAAGTACTCGACACATGTATACGGCCCTTGCGAGCTACTATACAAGTCGAGTTCCTGGCTTCTAGTGCCCAACTGGACTGGTCGAGCTACTGGCCCACTGGCAGACGAGCTACTGGCAACGTGTAAACGGGGCTTTAGTTATGTGTCACCATCTATAACGACCTTGCTGTCGAGGAGACGTAATACCCACTTACCTTACCTTCACCAGAGTTATAGTGACCCTCTGCAGGTGAGTGAAATCAACCTCAGTCAGAGCAAACAAATGTAAAAGAGAGAGCACTCCAGTCCAATATTTTCTACTAGCTTTCCAAACCCTTTTCTTGTAGATCACTTCGCAATAAAGTGAGCACTCTGAAAAGCCCTGCTAAAGTTCTATTTCCAGCCAATACATGTTTTTCCGCGCGTAACGGCAAACTATGGGACACGTATAACCTCTCTGGACACGTCACTTGATGTTTGCGCGTATAAGATAAATAACGCAGTCAGTATGAAGCGATGCAATTTAACAGAAAAATGTTTATTGATTATACAAAATACAATAATGTCAATTTCGGTTAATTTTTTCTACATTGTTGTATTTAAATATGAAAATACCGGGAACTATGTTGCGTAATTTCGCTACCAATAATACAATCAGTAAGGCAACTGTAGTTATTATTCCATTATATACAGTAATGGCTAGTGATATTTTTCAAATGCTATTCCGAATGACCTATAATTAAATTGAATGCTAGTGCACATCCTATCACTGCCGAGATCCAGCTATTTGGTTCAGAGATTGGTGTTCCTGACTGGTGGGTTTCAAGGATCCTGGGTTCGGTTCCAGTCCAGGGAGGTATAATTAACAGTCACTTCCTCGGGTTCAGAACTGGCTGTTGTGTTGTCCTGTCATATGCATACTGTGGAAGGCAATAATGAACCACTGTAGTTACATCCGTGCCTAGTCGATCCTCAGGTGTTCCCCGAGGTTCGAACCAACATTTGCGCTGAGTATTCAAAGAAGAAGATCACTGTCGAGGAGTTCATACTCTGTCTATGCAGGTTTCCCTCCCCCTCCTTTCAGTAATTAGTAACTAGTGATTGTGGGAGATAAACACCCTCAGTCGCGGAAGTACTTGCCCAATCCCTGTAGAAACCGCGATGCATGTATCCTAGTTCTGCATGTTTCCTGCATGTCTAGGCGTATGAGGCTTTGCTATGAGGTGCACCAAGGTCCCATCCTACCTCTGAGCCGCCGACTCATTTACTATACACACCGTACGGTAACTTGATTCTTTCTGGAAGTCCTGCTTCTAGCTTGGATATGTATTCACACCAACTATGTTTCCTTCCGCCAAGCGTCAACAATAACATAGCCAGGCTAATGACTGCACTGCAAGCCGACGTACATTGTTCATACGCCGCCACTTACTACGTCATCTCTAAAATATTCTAATATATGCTAAATGTGAATATACACCTTATTAGATTTCCTGAAAATGTACACATTATGTACATTTTCCATTAAACGATTTTCAATATCTTAGCAGCTGTTCATAATATACAGAATAACTATTTCTACTATATCAATGCCAGCCTCCAACTATCGTATAACAGACGTGTTTAACTCACTTTTAAAATAATTATTACGAACAATTTTCATACTCACGGACGCGTAACAATGAAGAATAACTTACATTTATTTATTTTTCATTTGTTTACATAGTTGTATGGTAATAACGGAAGTTTACCTAGTAATTATTTTCAACAGTTCGTTTCTAAAAGTATCAACTTACCGTACGGCGAGTATAGTTAGGGTAGTTAGTTAAATGCAGTAAGGTCCAATCCAGCTTCAGAAATGAAATCTCATAATCGTCAGTAAATGTCTGAAGTTGAAATGTTTCTCTATCCAGCCTAGTGACTTACATAAACATCTCAAGACGTACAAGGTCTCACTGCACTGCACCTGCGAGGAAACCAGTTACTGTGCCGACGTGCGACGCTGCTAACTGTAAACATTCCTGCTTACCTCCAGCACAGTGTTGCCAATTAGCATGGTTTTACACGATGTACGTGTCGTTGGAAGGTAAGCATTTAAAGTGGTGTATAGTTACACATTTTCATGACTTTACGGAGAATAAATAGAATATATATAGTAATTTTTACCGAATAATTTTATTGTATAACGAGCCAGAACAATCTTTTTTTATACTAAGAACTATTTTATTTGTTATGGTTCATATCTATTTATTATATTTTAATGTAGATATATCAAACATAATATATTTAACACAAAGTTTCTAACGGAATATTAAAACAGGACTGTATTAAAAAAATATATATTGTTGTTAATATCGTTTGTGTAAATCTAAGTTTTACACTTATAAAACATTGTACCTAAAAATAGGAAATGTCTGTCAATGTTACTGTATAATTTTTAGGGCGATATACAAAACAATATGTAAAAAGGTTTATTGTAATTTGCAGTAATTTTAAATGCAGACACAAAAACAATTATCGCGATCCTACAAAGTAAGTTTTCACTACATTTTCATGTGTGTGTGTGTGTGTGTGTGTATATATATATATACATATATATATATACATGTGTGTGTATTGCCAGAGTGACGCCTTTCTTTAGCGTATTCTCTTGAGCCGTAACCAAAGTTTTAAAATGATGAAATAATTATTGTTTTCACGAAGTAGAAATCCATCGTATCTACAACGTATTTGGTTACAAATCTGGCCAAAAATGTTCTTAAGATTGCTTTTAAAATTTTTTATACTGTCATTCAACTTTTATGTGTAAATACCTTTCAAATATTTAGGGATTTTGCCCTTGACCTGTGAATATATATTGTCAACAGCTCAATTTCTCTTCAAAAACACGATATTGTATAGCAGAGCAAGATGCATATTCTCATATCACAAGGGCCAGCAATTTTGTCCACACCACCACAAATATTTAACTAAAGTTCGAAAAATTTCCAGTTATGCAGTGAATCAAATTTTGTAGTACGTTATTACCTTTAATTGAGCTGAATAATAAGGAAAACGACAAACAAAAATATCAATAATGTTTAAAAGTACTTGAAATTTCATAACTTTTATTTATTGGAAGCTATAATGAAATGTTAACTTTGACTATGTATCTTGATATGTGATAACGTTTTATTTTCTTATTGTGTGTAATTTTTTTTTTTAAAGAAAGCACAGACAAATTCACTTTATGTGACAGGCTGATGTTCTGCGTATAAAAAATTCGCTGTGATTTATATTGTAACATGTGATTGTATTTTGTGATTTTTATTGTGGGGGCCTAGCCTCTTATATTTGTACTTGTACAAATTCTAAATCCCAAGATTATTTTTATCCACAAGAGATCGACGGAAGTCTTTTGAAAATAAAATAAAAATTAACACTTCCAGAACATTTCAATGGACTTATTTTCGTTTAATTATATGCCGTTCCATTGAAGTAGTTGTTTTTTATTACACACTGCCTATTTAAATCCAATGGCTACTAGTTTGGAAGGGGAAGCGGAATGAGCAGCAGATGCGTGAATGCAGGACAGGAGATTGTAAATGTGTAGCGGTGGGACTCGAACCCAGTGGTCTGTGACCGTGATGGCGAGGTTGTAGGTAAGGTCACGGCGCAGTACGTCTGACGGTGACCTTGATACACAGGACTGCTCGAACCATGTAGATGTAGGAGTTGCTGCAGCTGTGTTTCAAGGGCGACCAGTCAGCGTGCAGTAAACAAGAGAAACGTCTCCACAACCAGCCGTCTGGTCATCCATAACTGTACTTCCTAAACCTCATTTCATTACTTTCTACTCCTTCTGTTTATTGCTCGCGATAATATAACACAACTACCACTTTATTCTTAAGGGCTGTTCCGGTGGAATAAATTAGTAATATTACGTTTTTAAATAGTAGTGACTGTTTTGTAGACAATACTTGTGGGCACAGTTTCCTCTTCTCATAAAGATGGGTCAAAGTAAAAATTACCACGTTACACTGCCATTAAATAGCAGCAACCGATTGCCTTAGTTCCGAACATCTTGTACAACTAACTCAGTTGTACAAGATGTTAGGAAATTCATATCGTAAACTAGAAGGGACTGAGTAGACAATATTTTGAACTGAAAGGCATGACCGGAAATGCACTGTTACTGTGCTAAAGCCATTACAATGTGTCCGATGTGCCGGTGTTGTTTTGCAACTGGATAGGCAGTATGACGTCAGAAGAGCACCATGTCAAATGAGGTGTGACGTATTGTATAGGCCGTTCTCTATAATGTGAACACTGCATAAAATTTTCTTTCAGCAGTTATGCAGCCATCTTCGTTATTTTTAATATGAAAACGTCAACGTAGCTAAAACCCAGTGTAATATTTTCAACACACTCTAAAGATAACATCTACTGGCCCAATAAAACATATTTTTAATTAGATAAAAGTTCTTCTGAGTACTCAGTTTATTGTGAACAGCCTATACAGAATTAAGTGACGTTTGACTCATTACAGAACAAAGTCAGATTTATTTGGTAACAATGCCAACGTAACAAAAGGGTTTTAATTTATCACATTAACACTTGTGTCAGCAATAGGTAAAGTAGGAAAACACATTATATCTGTCTTCTACACTCTTGACGTGTCCCATACCAATCCGCTCACTACAACAGAGGCTTGATGTGACGACAAGCAACATCGTTGTACACATTGTAATGGCTGTAGCACGGAAACGGTACATTCCCGGACATGGCTTCTTATTCAAAAATGTTGTCCTCTTATTCCCTTCTTCTAACCCTAGAATTGTGTAATATAAATTTCCCAACATCCTATATAATATAACTAACATTCTATGAGCTACATATTAAAACGTTTAGAAACCTACAGCTTAGTAGTTTCAATTTTAAAAAAAATCACCAACGTACAAAAAGAAGTTACGAATCCAGTAATTTTTATATGCAAAAGTAGTTCACTGGGAGGGCTTTTAATGATTTGTTTCATAGCCCGTGGCGTGTTATTTCGCAGAGAATTATTCTTCTTACGTAAGTAAACTGGTTTTGACTATATGCAGAGTAGCATAACATGCAAATTTTGACTTTGATGCAACATTATGAGAAAATTATGATAGTGGTTTGAATTCCGCGCGCTCCGAGGCGCCTATTGCCTGAGAGAATGCACGTGTACTGCGGGTTGCAGGTTCCTAGGCGCATGTAAGAGTAAGCAATTGTCGCTGTACAAGGAAAGTAGCACAACTCAAGAAGTAAAGGAGAACAATTTTTATATTTCACGAATAAGAAAGTATCTATAATGTTTCTACTTTGCAACATATTTGTGCAGGAAATTGTTTTCATCATTATTACTTGTTTGTCTCACTGATCACAGGAAAGATACTTTTCCAATAAAGTATAGTATTTATTACTGACCTTTTGACTTGTGTCACTTTTCAAGCACAAACATTTGTAAACTTTGGCATGTTATCATTTAATTTCTAGATTAAATTTGACGATTATACCATAAAATAAACTCATTTTTAATCTCTAATGATTTATCTTAGCAAAGTCGCTTTAAGGAAACTGAAAAAAAAAATGCAATAATTTGAATTTGTTTAACGTCTGCAATTTGAAGGATATTCTGAAAGAAATTAATATATTGTTTAAAAAGAAAATTTATTTTACATTAGTTGACTAACTTTTAAATTACAATTTTAGTAATGAGTACAAAGTACTAAGTAAAATTAAAAAGAAACTGCATAAACTCCAAAACGTAGAACAATCAAAACTTATCTCGAATAACTTGTTCACAAACAAATGAATTATTACGCACACCATACAAGACACACGTAAAAGAATACTGCGTAACAAGTTGAAGGGTGAAATTTACAAACTTGCCTAAGAAATACTTAATATCACGCACATAAGAGATTCAGTACTTTTTTTTACATTGCAAATTTTCATCGAAAGCTGCACAGCATTTAGGATTAACGCTCTTCTCAAGCAATGTAAGCAAACCCTTTTTCTTCTTTTCGATAATGTTGAACTTCGTATTGTAAAGTTTCTTAAGTTGTAGGGCATTCTTAGAAACAGCTCTGGGTTGTCTTAGTGGATACTTGAATTCTTTGTCATTGTAAAAATTTTTGCGCAACAGTGTTGTATCTCTCCAATTTTCATGGCTTCATTGTATATTATTTTGCTAAAATTTTAACCGATTTGAGAACCCAGATCCTTTATTTCCCAGGAGCTTTCGTAGTTCAGTGCGTGGACCTCATAAGGTTGGCCACTCTATTTAGCTGTCCTGATCAATGTAATGTACTGGTGTGGAATATAAATAGGTCCAGATTTTAATGACAACTTTACTTGTCTTTTTATGACAGAATGTGCACTAACACACTCATTCTGTTATGCCCCTTCATAACGAACTTCGGAGTTATTGTATTGATGAGGTACAAAGCAATTACAAACCATTTCGTTTGTTCGCCACAGCAGTATTCTAGATAAAATACAACATCTACTATCTATCCACTCCTACATTAACCTTTTCCCTTAATTTTCTCCATGAAATACATATTTCATTTTCACTCCTGTTCCGTTTAACCTCGTGCCAAGCAAAACAATTTACATCATTAATATCATCTCGTAAATTGTGAAGTTGAAAACATTGAGCTTTACTCTATGATAGATATATGAAACTTCTCCTTTTGGATATGGAAATACACATTGAAGGTAAGATAAGTGGACTTTACGTCTCGTCGACAGTGAGGTCATTATATACGGAGACACACAACTTGGTACAATGACAGCAGCTGGGAGAGGAGTCGGCCATGGCCTTTGTTAAGGTACCATCCCAGCATTTGCCTTGAGTGATTTCGGAAAAAAAATGGTAAACCTAAATCAGAATGGCCGAAGCCGGGTATCGAACCAGGGTCGTCCCAAATATGATTCCAACATGTTTCCGTTGCGCCACCTAGCTCGGTTAGAGCTTGAAGATCGTATACTGCAAGAATGACGTGATCGTTTATCTTTTTTATTTCCGTGGCTGTTCTTATTCATTCAAATGCATCTCAAATTGATCTCGAATTTTTTCTTTATTGTTTCTTTTAGTATTCATAAAATAATTGCAAATCATATTGATCCTCCTTTAGCAATACAAATTATATAGTAAATACATCCTTAAATATTATACATTACACATTGTAAATTGCTTTTTAAGACAAAATCCTTTTATTTGCTATCATGACCAAATCTCTTTTCAAATTAACAATTATATTTCCTCCTTAAATAAATTATTTATTGCTGTTGGATTGACAATAATGACTCTCTATATTTAGTATAAATACAATGTGCTGCCGAACCCTTTATTTATGTCCCATGATACTTGATAGAGATTACCATGCTTACCACGCATGTCTGAAAAATCATGTCTCCAGAAAACGTGATTCGTTTTGCTAGTACAGTTCGTATTGGTCGATCAGTTATAGCCAGTGTACACTGAGAGAAATAATTGTTTCATTGTACTAAATATATTTGTTTGGGTGATGTTTGCTTCAGCCAAACAATATTTTGTTGGTAAGACCAAGCTTGGAGTCCTCCAAACTAATTTAGTTATTT
The DNA here is from genome assembly GCA_003012365.1 of Medauroidea extradentata. Lineage (NCBI taxonomy): Eukaryota > Metazoa > Arthropoda > Insecta > Phasmatodea > Phasmatidae > Medauroidea > Medauroidea extradentata. The sequence goes on along the minus strand of PNEQ01013612.1, from coordinate 3,547 downwards.
CCCTTGACCAAATTATTCATTTAAACGCAATTTGTTTGTGCCAAACGTATATTTGGTTACTATAGGACGTCAAATAAATATTTTGTGTAAACAAACAACTTGTTACAACTGGTCAACAAAATAATATTGTTAGTTATGAGTGATGTGCTTTGAACCAACAATTTTTTTTTCGATGGACTAAATGATTTTGTTGGCAAAACTAAATCCATTTGGTTGACTCGCGGAAGATGGCAGTCTGGCGTGCGTGAGCGACAAGATGGCGAACACTGTATACCTCAACATTCAAAATATAAGTTTGTGCGACAAGTAGGACGTCTAAACTATTAATCAGCATAATTCAAGTATCTTAATTTTAGCTATAACCATTTCAAAGTGGTTAATTTGATCTATCGCAAAAGAAAATGCTATAAACTTGAAAACCACCGCATATACACGTCTCGTTCTTTGTGCTGCGGTGCACGGCAATCATTTAGTAGTATTATTTGACGTCGTTTACCTTTTCGTAGACGGAAAACAAACATGTTTGAAAATAAAACAGTACAATCGTAATTTAATATTAGGCCCAACTTTTCCTGTACAAATAACAACCTCAATATCACAGAAGCAGTCGTAGCTCAGTTGGAGCCGACCCCCCGTAGCTCAGTTGGTTGAGCGACCGACTTGGATACGAGGGGCTCTGGGTTCGATTCCCAGGCCTGGCTGGGTGTAAAATTTGTGTTAGTCCGTTAGCGTCTTTTCAATTGTCAGAGTCACCAAATACTGTCACAACTGGTGTAATGTCACATACTAAAGCTGTAAAAGGGGGATGTTTGGCTCGTTGGCGATGTTGCGACCTCGCCAAGGAGCCTAACATTAAAAAAAAAAAAAAAGTTGGTTAGGTCATGAACGGAAAAGGGAAAGCGATAGGATAATGGATCAAATCCCGGCCCGACCGCACTTTTTTTTAAGTCTTAAAATTTCTGAAATTTTTGAAGTTAGTAAAATATAATTTTTTTAGTTCTTAAAATATTGTATGCGCATTTAATATGTCTAACGAAATATTTTTATGACCAACTAAATATTTGGTACTGCTAACAAAATTCAGCTATTTGCCTCAAACAAATCAAGGGAACAAAATAATTTGGTACGAGCAAACAAATATTTCGTTGCCCCTCTATAAACAAATGATTTGGTTGATTCAAACAAATTTTGTTTGCACCAACAAATTTTTTTTCTCAGTGAACACACGCTCACATTTTCTTGTTATATACTGTGAAATAAAATGCAATGTTCAAACTAAATTTGATGACTTGAAAGCCAAATAGGTTTTATCTACACTTTATAATAACTAAACTAAATGTCTGCCGCCATCTCTCTTGTACTTAGGCCTATACGGTAGATTTACATTCCCCATGCTTGCACGCAGCCTATCCTAATTGTTCAACTCCAATATTCATCAAATATTTGCTGGCGTTCTTCCGCATCTCTAATTTTTGAGGACCATTGCAGCCGACATTTCTCTCCACATGGTTTACCTGTTGTTTTGCCTTTAATTATCCTTGCTTCTTTTTTAACTCGAAGTGTAAGTTTTACCTGAATTCCTATTTCTTTTGGAAACTTTTTTCCCCAATGTGATGGCTTAATTTTCCTTTGCTTACAATGTCTGTCAATACCTCTGCTCATTCTAGTTTCACCGACCCCTTCATCTATCCCTTCTAAACTAGTATCCTAAGATGTATTTTTAAATTAATAAAATGGTCACCTTCTTCTTTATAAGATGAAGAACCTCTGCTGGATTTTATTTACCACTGTATTCCGGTCGTCATGAATCGTAATCGGGATCCCATGTTGGGCAACCACTGAAAAAATGATTTTCGGATTTACTAGTAGCAGAGATGGTATGTCAGTAGACCTCAGATATTTCAGGAATTTTTCTAAACAACACCAGAAATGTTTTATGTTTTGTTCCAATGCGTGTGTATATATATATATATATATATATATATATATATATATATATATATATATATATATATATATATATATATACATACATATGTGTGTATAATTTTATAAATTAGTAAGATAATAGATTACTTAATCATTTATCGATTCCACGTACAGCAGTGATCATCATGCGTTCTTTATAGAGCTTAATTTTTGTGTTAATTTTGAATCCAACAGTAACTGTATCTCTCCGTACTTGATCCAGAATAATCACGATCTTCTGAATATACTAGAAATGGTGATGTCAATAGTGTGCCTTCACATCCACTGCGTCCAGGGTTTTCTGGAACCAAAGTCGAGTTTTGGTTTTAACTGTGACAAGAGGAATTATTTGAGTCTCACATAAGTTGTGCATAAGAAAGTACTTGTAATTCCATAAAGACAAACAGGCACTGTTCCCAATTTTCACAATACTCTATCCATTCAATTGTGGCCGCAGAAGAAAACATTACCAATATGATGTCATTTTCTGGTAATTATAGAATGTTTATACTGCGATTGCGCGAGAAAATACTTACAATAGTATTATTAAATATGCCAGGTGAAATACATATTGCATAATATTTTGAAGTTTTTATGTTAAGTTTTTTTAAGTAGCTGCCATCTTAAAACGAATAGACTGTTATACAATTATTTCTGGTAAAAATATTATAATTAAGAGGGATTACAAGTCTTTTAAATTCATCAAAAAATCGTGCATTACGTAATATTGTCTGGTCTTTGGCACGGTCGTAGAAGAACAGGTCTGGACACTCGCCTGGATATTTGACCCCCTTGTTGTTTGGCTGTAGTTCACCAAGTTACCGAGAATATAGTGTTTTATTGGCGCTGATGTTACGGCGGTCGGACTAAACTCCGCCCACTTCCTTTCCGCTAAGATAAACAACTTATCGAAACGTATTTTTTTTATCAATTTACGAAATACTTTCTTCGCTCACAATTTTAAGAAAAGGCTCCAGCAATCTTTATTTACTTTATAAATTTAACAATGGAAAAAAGTGGGCGGAGTTTCAGCCCGACCGCCCGGAAAACGGCGCCAAAAAGTACGACATTCTCGGTAACTTGACGAACTACAGCCAAACAACAAGGGGGTCAAGCAAAATACACTGTTAGATAGGCGAGTGTCCAGACCTGTTCTTCTACGACCGTGGTCTTTGGGCAAAGCATTAAACATTTCTAGAATGTGTACTATAATGGTAAATTACGTGAAAATACGAGTAGATAGGTTATGGGGCTTCTGGGACAGCGGGTTGCGGGTGTGGAGCTGCGGAGCCGCGGCCGCCATCTTGGATTACATCATCACCGCCATCTTGTTTCCGGCGGCCATCTTGTTTCCGGCGGCCATCTTGTTTCCGGTCGCCATCTTGGATTACGTCACTTTCAAAATTTTCCAAAATTTAAAAAAAATTTAAAAAAAATTTAAAAAAAAATTTCAAAAATTAAAAAAAATCTAAAAAATAATTTTACATCCATCCACCATCTTGGAATAATACCCCCCCTTCCCCCATCCCCCCCAAAAATAATATATTTAATTCTAGGAATGACCACCAGGGGTTTGAGA
>PNEQ01013611.1:0-11208 GCA_003012365.1 Medauroidea extradentata | reverse complement strand
TAAAAGTGTAATGGCTGCCGTCTTCAAGGCGTTGCGGAATCGCATCTCACGACCCCAAGAGCATGTGAGATTTTTCCGCATGGAATAATTTCATTTCGATGTTATTTTCACTCAAGAATAGCAAAATGGAATCCATTACGAAATTCCGAGCAAATTCGCAATGGAATAAACTCGCATCATTTCAAGAATTGGCTCCCTGACGACAAACTACAGTGAAACTAATTTGTAAACATAATTACAGAAAATGCAGTCCATGTTTGAGTACAGAAAAAATTATATGTGTAAAAATGTGGTACAGGTTACTGGAAAAGAGAAAATAGAATATAAGGGAATGAAACAACGGAATTGTACCACATTTAAAAGTACAGATCACAGGCTCCATATAGTGAAATTGCTTATTTACACTTTTCAATGAAGAGTAATTATTTAAAAAACAAACAAAGTGGAACGGTCACAATCTAAGAACATTGACTTCGGCAAAAAAAAGTATATAACAGTATACAATGCAATAAAGAGTAAAATAACAGAATGAGACTCCACAGTACTTTTGTCATTATTGCAATAATTTCTGCTTATAAAAATGTACCTATTCACATAGCATGAATTTCTCAAGCAACAAAAAATTGCAGCTGTTTCATACAGACTTAAAGGTTGTCAGCAGATACTGTAATAAGAAATTTTGCCCACCAAAAATGGCTGATTCACAAACAAACAAAACAGTTAATCTCTATATCCTATTCATTAAAATTTCACATACAGCGAAACCTCGTTAACATAAAATTCCCATTAATACAAAGTTGGATTTTGATTCCCTTGGAATGAGTTGAAAAATTAAATACATGTTTCATACATTTCTTCTTTTTAAATAAAACATTATAATCTCAAGTTTTCTAGTAGAAGGAAGCCACTGTGGTCATAATGTTTGTTTGTGAGGATAAAGGGTGACCATAATTTTAGGGAATTTTAAATTTTCTGCCAATATCTGATAATACAAACTGCAAAACTTTTGGTCTCTTCAGGTTTGTTTCAAATGACAAGCACATTAAAAAGGAAGGAAGCAGCACATCATACTGTATATAGAGTGATCAAATAAAAAACTAACTTCTGATGTTTGCTATGATCATATATGTGTACTTTGAGAACATTCACACTGTACTGGCACCTTACTCACAATATACTAAGTGGTATTGAAGACGCACTGTAATACCCAACATATATTAAAAATAGGTTATATCTGATATAGTAATTCACGATAAATACTCACATACCTCTATAAAAAAATTACATTTGAGTCGGATATGGCACTAGCTAATATCCGACTAATCCCAGATAGGTCTATTTGATATGGGTATACTGTACTTCTGTATGTGTAAATACATACCTCTGAACATAAACTATTGTACATTGTCTTTTTGTCACGCACAAAAAATTATCATATTGGACTGTATCATTGACAAATGAATGAAGGTTATCGTTGTTATGTTGATGAAGAGTGACAACCTTTGTTTTGGAATGAGTGATAACTACAAAACAACTATTTCATGCATGTATCTTACATTATTTATTATGGCAGTGCCCACATTTACATTAGAATTATAAACTTTGTAAGAAAACTATAAAGGCAAAAGTTGAAAATTCTAAATATATGAAAGCTATATACTGAATGAATAACCTTGCCTTTTTTCTGCCTAAACACTGGCTGTTAAATATCGAGTAAGTAGTTTTTTATATAAATCTTTCAAGTATGGTGTATAAAATGCCAGAATACAGCTAGCGAGTTGGCTGTGTGTTCCGGCCACCACTAGTTCCGTAAATGGGACAATCTGACCTGTTATTGATCTGCACACTGAACAAATTTCCAAATCTTTCTTTTTGTTTTGAGATATGTCCGAATAACATTGCTTACGTTGTTTTATATTACATATTTTTAACATTTGCCTAGCTATTAATACAAATTTCGGTCTCCATACCGGCAGTTCATGATTTTTATAATCAATAATACTATAAATTGTGTAATATGACCTGATATTTGTAGTAGTGATAATGTCTTGTGCAATTTCCCGTTAGCAGTAATTGGAACTACGTACTTTGAGGGTGTTCCCAATTGGCAAGTGCCGAGTATTTAACTTAAAAACACTTTTTAAAGCACTCTAATGCATGATGTTAAGCAACATATTCTTAAGCTATCAGAACAACCAGCATCCAAAATAAACCGATACTGGACTGCACATAACTTAATTGGTAAACGAAGTTGATAACCTTCAACTATCAGGAAATGGTGGTTGTCTAACATTTTGTGTGGCAAGAGAGAAAACACTTTTCTCTTCAGAAAAAAAACGGCCAAGGCCACCACAAACTATTGCACATGGATGTTCACATTTCAAACATAATGAGCTCCTTGAATGAATTTTAAAATACGTTGAAATGAGTGCCATTATATTAACGAAGAAATATTAACTTGCTAAAAAGAACTTTTCTTTTAAACACTGTAGTTTAGAAACAGGAAGCAAAACAAATTCAAGGAAAGAGCAGGCAACCAAAAACTGATTCTGATTAGTCCACATCACAAGCCTGTAGACATAGTCATCGGTCATATGATCCAGTTAGTGTTTTGCTTATGGTACAAAATTGTCAAAATGCTAATCCTGCACTGTATAGCATGGTCTCACTGTGGTTACATTTATTTTGATAAGGTGTAAGAACACCACTAAAATTATAGTCAATTCTATGTAAATGATGCTTACCTACAGATCCACTTATGGCGCATGGTGCTGATACAGCTGCATCATATCTGGCTGGTGTTGTAAAAACTTCAGCATTGGCTGGTAACATTGTATTTTTCTGACTAGCTTCATCACAGGTGTGTATTGCTGAATCTGTTGAAATAGATAACATAACCAGCTATTTATATCCAATTGACAGTTAACAAGGAACTTTAATGTAGCCTATGTACATACTGTAGTTACAGTTATAAAAATTCCTTACTACGGGTACCACATTAATAGGTAACTTTGCATTTTACAAGCTTAAACAGCATGTAGCGTAATTCCGATACAGCATGGGTAAGATTATGTTGACACCAATGCTGATTGACAGTCCATTAAAAAAAATTAATTAATGTTGCTTCATCGCATAAGTGTTTTTTGTTTTCAAAAATAGTTTCATTTCAACACACCAATGAATTTCATACCAAAACAGCATTTTAAGCCTTCATGTATGTTTAGGCCTAGTTTTTCCTTTTAAACATTACATAGAAATATTTCAAAATGTTTAGATGGCCGATATTATAGTCTGTACCACGAAAAGTTTCCAGATTTTGACAGTACACTTCTGAGAATGAGTCTGTAAACAGGATTATGAGACCTTGCTTTTCCAGGAAGCCAGGTAGTTTTAATGGTCAACACAATGGAGCTGTCTGGCAACTTTCTCAGAAGTGAAATGTAAAAATCTGGAAACTTTACGTGGTACAGACTATAGCAGAAGTAAACAAATGTATTGGTTGTTGAGGTAGTGCAATTGTTATATGATTTGTTCTAGTAAAAATATATGGAAATAATCCTGTCAAATTAATTTAATAGAATTATTGAAAAAATTGAGATGGAGTTGATGGAACGTGATTCAACTTGGGAATTTTATAAAATGACCAATCCTGGCAGTTACAGCGGGGATGGGGGAGGGGTCATCCGGTAAATTTGGGTTTAAGTGCAAAATGGTGCTATTTACGCAGTTTTAGTATCGAAAAATTGAGTATAAGAGTATAAAAGTGGTAGTACTATTAAATTTTGTTAGAGATGAAAAATATTTTTGGTTTCCCATGTTTCGGAAGGGGGATGTGGCTGTCTACATTTTTCGGAAAATGTATAGTTGGTCACATTACCAGCACAGAAGACTGATAGGGTCTTTTGCTTATAGGGCAAAATATACGGAAATCGCTACAATATACGAAAACATAGTAAACTTCAACTTTGTAGACCTAGAAAAATGATCTTTTTTGAATATTGAAACTTTTATAATAAAAATATAACAGTTTGATTTCCATTTATTCATGTAATAGGCTGAAAAATAAAAAGCCAAGATGAAGTTAACAAACTTTTCTTTGGCAGTAGAATGTGTGCATGCAAATTGGTTAAACATGTTCATTTGCAGCAGAAAAATTTTTTCACTAGCCCGTCAATATAATGATAAGGTAAAAGTCAGTATTGATGTTCCAGTATGCAGCGAAAAAATTAATAAAAGTGCTCAAAACTATTAAATCCAAGAAACTTTTTACACTGAACGAATCTCCCGACCTGTCTTTTAGTCTACATGTGTGATCATAATATATCAAATATGTAGTTGTTTTATATAAATTTTTAAAGTGTGTAGTGCAAAAGGCTCAAGTACGATTTGTGAGTTGGCTGTGTGTTTCTCCACTGGTAGCTGATGCTAATAGTGGGAATATTGTATACATGGTAATATGGTATGTTACTAATACATATACACACATGGAAAGAATTTCCTAACTTCCATTTTGAAATGTGTCAGAATAATGCTGCATAAATAATTTTTTTTATTCTAGATCTTTAAAGTCTGACAGCCACACAAAGAAAACGTCTAACTACAGAGATTGTGTTTATAATTTGCACAAAGCTACAGTTTGTTTCACATGGAACGGTAAAAAGACGCACTCGGCCAGCTGAAATTTAACAACACAGCTAAGCCCGACAGGGAGGAGATGACAGTCTTGGGCATGTGTTAATGTTTATTTCTTCATTTTTATTTATTATGCATTCACACTTCTGCAATATACCATGTCAAGAAATATAAGTGTTAGTAATCTTTAGTCTTCACTCTTCTGTTATAATATTTGAGGCATGGTTTATTAATGGAAAATGCTTCTTTTGATACGAAAAGTAGGTGTCAATTAAAAAAAGTGTACTTGACAAATCTTTATAGTTTTTGTCCAAGTTTATTCCAATGCCTTGCACAACAGAAGCTTTGCTTAATAGTTATTGGCAGCGTGTGTCCTTGTGCGGTAATGTCTTGTTTTTTCACTATGACAACCACAGACTACACTTCTATGACATTTTGAAAACGAAAGAAGTACAGTATAAAATCTGACTGAGTACGATTAGCCTATCTGACTTTGAATCAGATTGAATACTATTAATGTTGTTGGACATACCTGAGTGCTACAATTACCATTATGTTGGCTAACATTACAGAGATTGTATATACAACCATCTGTTTTCTTTTACATCTGCTATACATACGTAAATTCCACAAGTAAGTAAAATGGATCCAAGACATTTTACACTGTACTCAATCCTTTTCAGTCCTAAATTTTTGTGGAAAGACCATGAAACTTGTAATCATTCAATTTATGTTTCCATGAGCATTTTAAAAACAAGAGTTTTTAGAACATTTTCTAAACTCCATGGAAACAGAATTAGGTTTCTGAAAACCACACATCTGTGATATGTGAATAGGACCCCAACACGTGATAGCTACGATCACACAGCAGTGACGTGAACACTAACTGCAAGAACTGAAGTGTTATAGAATACAAGCAGTCATACTGTTAGTGAAATGCAGGTGTGAGTATTGATAACGTCAGTAAGCCAACTTATTTGTTGTGTGCCCAGTGCACCAATGTAACTAGAATGTAAGCAGCAAGCTCCCCAACCAATGTCAATGTCACACACAAATCTGCTGCACGTTGTTGCTAAACTGCACACAATAAATACTTGTACTAATACGATTTTGCTTATATATGGTTTAATTTAATGTAAATTAATGAAGACTGCCATGCCAAAAGGTTGTAAGTGCCAAATATAAACAGTGTGCAGAGGTCGTAACTAGCATGATTTTCTGCATGAATGTTTCTTGTCTTTAGTCCGAATATCTTAAGCTACCAATGCCACATTTTATAAAGCACAAAAAATTATCCACTTTCGAACTTTCAATGCGATAAGACAGGTTTTTCTGAATTAGTACTTACAACTTTTTATCACAGAAGTCTTTCGTGTTATATTTAACAACACTTAACAAATTTACAACTGATTTAAACGAAATTTGTTTTTCTTGACCTACTTCAGAAATTACCATGAATGGATAGTCACTATTTTCTGCAATTCCAATGCTGGTAATCTGTATAATTTTTAAAATAATCTTATTCATGTTGTTTAGCAACAGGAATTCAAAATAAATACCTAAGATGCTGCACCACAAATACCTCAGGCAGTGACCATAGTTGCTTGCCAGAAACCATCAAGTAGGTATTGGCGATTTTCTAACAGGGTGGCCACAGAAAATTAGTAAACAAATCCCCTGACTTTTCAAAGTTTTGCATTACCATTTACCTATCTGATTTTGCACAAATTTTATACGCAAACGACTATTCTTATCATTTTAAAAATCATAATCTTAACTGTTTAACATCCTTGATCATGTATAAATATCAGTAAAAACACATACAGCGGAACCCCTATCCATTATTTTTAAGGACGCCATTAACAAAGAAAAATGCTCTTGGAATTTCAGGAGAAATAAAACATCGTTCAAAATTGAACCAGATTTAAATTGTGGAACTCATGCTTGAACAGTGTCATAGGCTGGCAGGTTTTCTCAGAAATTACAGCTCTCCTCAGTCCTCACTCCTCTTTTTCTATGCCTCACATGTCAATTCCCTCTCTGTCTCTCAAAATCTTAGTTCTTGAGAGCCACCCATCTCTCTTCACACACTCATAAAAAACCTCTTAGATATTGGGAAAATAATCTAAATGGTGCACATAGGAATGTACCATATTAATTAAATATGCATGGAAGCCCTGATTCAACTATGACAAATGAAACAATTTAAACATTCTCCATTTCTATCTTGACATCAGATATAAAAAACAATTATGAGACCACAAACAACTCTACTGACACTGGCGTTCCAGCTTTACATTTTAGTCGGAGTAAAGTAGCCTACGAGGGATTTTCCCCTGATCTCACACGAATACCTCAGACATTTTCCTGTTTTCCAGGTCTGTAGCCACCCTGTCTAACATTTCCCGCGGGACGAGAGTAAACAATTTTCTGCTCATAAGCTAACAAAAAGCCAGGGCAAGCGCCTATTGTACGTGTAAGCTCATTTTTCATAGCTACATAATTGAACTATACACACACTATATACGTATTGAAGAAATAATTATTTACCAATTTTTTTAACATCATTACCCTGGTAATTGATCCATTACTGTTATCTCTTTGCCTTATTTGAAAATAATCTACACATCTCAATGGTCTGTTGTGATAAATATTATTTTTGAACATTGCCTCTGAACAGCTTATCAGGTCAAGGACAATTTCCACACGTAATATACATGTAATCAAGTTTTATTCCAGCCAAAGCTATCCTAACCAAAGGCTCATTTTTGCACTTCGAATGATGGAGAATGTTATTCAATGAAAAATAATACAATTCTGATTCCTTTACAAACAGCTGTGTAGCTTTTGAAACACCAAAAAAAAAAAAAAAAAATTATTCTTCCCTGCATGAAATGCACATATCCTAAAGGTTGTTCACCTTTCCCTACAAGAATGCAAAATACGAGTCCGTTATAGCTGACTCGAGTCTTCATCATTAAAGACGTGTAACTCCATAAAATGTTTCATAATACTATACGTATATATCAAAACGTGTATATTACATTTGATTTATTTCGGTTGTCATAACTTTGTGTGTACATTCCTTCCGCAAGAACACTTTTTCAGTATTTAAGTCGTCAAACTGATTTTTGAGTTGAACAAAAACCTATTTATTTTTATTTTAACTAAAATGTCAAGAATCAGAAATAAAATATTTTCCGAAATCGACAAAAGAATTTTAGAGCTAAGATAACCACAAATCCTTTATGACATCATATGTTCATTCCATTTTTGTTTACAATCTCACTATGCAAATGTCCATTATTTTCCAATCACGTTGCTTGTTCCATGCAACTTGCATGGTCTTGGACCAAAATATACAAGATGTGCTATTTTAAGAAATTGTGACATTGCTTGCATCGGATGTGAAATTCTGAGAAATTTGTGTCTGAGCTGTGATGCAATGTTTGCAGATTTCATGGAAATTGCGTGCAAACTACATCGTGTAAAACCTGCTTTAGTAATTAAGTTTAGGACTTATCTTAAAATTTCCTATATGTTAGTATAAAAGTATTTTCTCAGTAACAATTTTTAAACTATCTGACAAGTGGCTCAAAACTCCTGTTCAGTGATCTCTTAAGGGTTGGATTGATAATAGCACCTAGACTCTTAATCACTGCCAACTGTTGCTGAAGTCAAGTTTCAAAATATTATTGAAAATTAGTTATTTATGGCCTTCATTAAATTTCATATTTCATCTTTATAGCAGAGTTAGGCTACATTTATGACAAATTCAGATCAATGACATTAGGTTAAATAGACTACTGAAATTACTTTTACAATATAGGCCTATCCAAAATCAAATGATAGCGCCCTATGCTGGTAATTGAAATCATTCCAGTATTTCACCACACCCAAAACTTGTATTTAAATAAACTAAAAGAATAAATTAATGACAGAGTAAAACCCTAGGACTTACCTCCAGATACACCAAGATCTGCTGCACCAGGACTACATACAACACTGGCTGGTACTGATTTGTCCTTCTGAAAAGCTTCAGCATTGCCTGACTCTGCTTAGTTTCTTTCAGGAATCTCGACATCGGTGGATCTGTCAGGAATCTCGACACTGGTAGATCTTTCAGGAATCTCAACATTGGTAGATCTTTCAGGATCTGTTGGTTGGATAACAACATGTGACTTAATTATCACATAGCCTAAATGGTTATTTCAAACATCAAGCACATTCACACACAAAAACCATAAATAATTACACTGTTCAGATCATTGTTATATAATCTGTTAGAAGACCTGGTGCAAGAAGCTGATGAGGAGTCAGGTAAACACTATGTAAGAAGGTATTCGATTGGGTGCCACTTGTGTAATAGGCCCACATTGATATGTACTTTTTTAATATGTCTTACTTCAAAGAAATACAATTAACTTTTTTGACAAAACTACTCAGTATCCATAACAATATTACCTCAGTATGCCACAAATATAAATATATGAGGGCCTACGTACTAGGCGAAATTCAATTAACGAACAAAAATGACTAGGTTAATGTAAAAATACAAAAAAATATTTACCAATGAAATATTGACTTACCAGGTAATCCCAAAGAAGGTACACAACTCGGATTCAACCGTTTGGTTCCTGGGCTGAAACAATTTCCAGGAAAATGATTGTTACAGATTTTGTAGATTGAGTAAATCTTTTCGTTACTTAGCCCGACGAACTTTGGAGAGGCTATTAAACATTTCCACACTTCGAAACGTACTTTATCAGCTACCTTCGGAAACCTGTGTCTATACTCTGTCCACATTTAAAAGGTTGCAGCAGAAATAAAAATTGCTAACTAAATAAATCAAAGCAATTGAATTATACCTTGATTCCTCACATTGTGATTGTGTTGTAGCATAGTTACCTTGAATTTTTAATATTTAAAATGAAATTTTCGCTGTGCGAAAAATGTTATTGACATTCACTTGATTGGATTAGCTGCAACCTTAGAATGGATAGAGTATAACAGAAGTACGGCCTTCACAACCCGGAACAACGCAATTTCTCGTATACACCATTTCCCTTCTTAAAGAATTCCATGTGAGGTTTATAACCTATAAAACACAACTATTTGCCGCCATTTGCAGAAATTTTGAGGGAACACGCACACATTCACGCATTTAAACACTGACAACAGCACTCCCTACCAGGTGGGACACGAACTACTATCGAGGTCAATGCGCTCCGGATACAGATTACCACCCGTGGCTCCAACTGACTGATATCTATGGAAGAATTTAACAAAACACCCGCAAAAACTAAAGCCTAGTTCACAATTAAAAACTTAAGAATTAAGAATTATGCAGTAAGCGTCAATCACGCACACGGAAAAAAGTCTTAAGTAATTCTGGTTCATAATAAATGTGTTAATTCTTAATTCCAACCAATAAGAACCCGACTACTCTGCTTTCTTCAAATGCGTGAAATTACTGTGGATTTCTCAATATATTTCGTCGCCAGTTGTCCAGAATATCGCCAAGGAATGGTATAAATGAAATACTAATGTAAAAAATATGTTAGAAATAAAAAATTGCATCTCTGTGTTCATTACTTGAATAACAGGTGTCGTACAATCGGGTAATCACATTATACCGAGGCTGCACGTATAAATCCAAGAAAATTTCTCTTATTCGTAATGTGCAAATATAAATTAACAAATTTAAATTACTGAAAATATGTATACCAAATGAGTTTTAAACCATCAACCTTGGGGTCAGCAAACCAAAGCTTTATCTCTGAGCCACCAAACACTTCACTCAAATAGTGCTTCTAAACAAGTTATTTTAATGTGTTATGCGTCTAAACTAGTACATGTAACAAATATGTTATATTTCTGTTATTTTAGCAAGGATTTCCATTAAATCAGACTAACATTTTTATAAATAATAATATGCCGTATATACGAAACTTATATTACGAGTTGTTCGCCAGCCAAATGGGTTTTTTAAAGCTTTTCAAACAGCAATTCTGTCGTTGAATTAAAAATAAATTTAAACTTAACTGCATTTTTCAGCTTGAAATGATCATAATATGCCAAATCCATCATATATAGCACCACACCGTATTTAACGTATGCTATTTAAATATCCGCCATGTTTATTTAACTTCCCGAATGCTCTGATTGGTTAATTCCCTCAATTCTTACGGAAAAATATAAAATTTCGCTATATCTGTTACTTCTTAAGTCATGACCTACACGCCACACGACCTCACACGGCCTGTTAAGTTCTGTTGCGAATCGGTACGTTAAGAAACACACTTTCTATTCTTAAGTCAATTCTTAGCTACACGTCATTATTCTTAAGTTTTTAATAGACGGCTTGGCACGTGACTTCACAAGATGAGCATCGCGCCGAGCAACAGCTGTTTCTGTACAAACGTTCGTCAAAATGCCATATGAATAGTGTTACTTGGACTGGTTAACATTGTATAAATAGTACAAAAATGCATGTACGGTACTTGCAATAGCGATTTTATATATCGCTAATAGAAATATATGAAGGATATTATTTCGTTTTACTCCGAATATCCC
>PNEQ01013607.1:10445-47652 GCA_003012365.1 Medauroidea extradentata | reverse complement strand
CGATGCTCGCTCCTCAGGCGAGATAGTAATAATTAAACACTGAGAATCAGACATTTAGTATTCTTAGGAATGAAACTATAGAAATTCGTTCTGAACTATATATTGTTGCTCCTTAGTACACTTTTACATTCACTGATTTTTATACACTGGTTAGTACATTCGGCTTCTTACTTACACAACTTTATACACTACTCAGTTACACGATTCACAATACTTGACCGCGTGGTCCTTTATACACGGAGCCCCGGAACTTCTCACGGACTTGGCTCTACTTCCGCCTCCGGCGGTCACAGATATACGCCTCGTGGCGATTCGCGGTAGGGTGCGTTCCCTAATACTGCCCGCGCGGCTAGGGCGCGTCTCCTTCGAACAGTGCTTTCGGCACAAGAGTAGGTAGGACCAGGTTTCCGCTTACTTCTCAGTAAGCAACCTGTATAGAGGATGGGTAGGGGGGTTTCCGCTTACTTCTCAGTAAGCAACCCACGGAAGATAGGTAGTGGTGAACAGGTAGGAGGGCGGGTTTCCGCTTACTTCTCAGTAAGCAACCCTGGGGTAAAGTGGATGTCAGGTTTCCGCTTACTTCTCAGTAAGCGACCCTTTCGAGGTAGGGGGATGGTGCCTAGGCTTGCTCGGGGAGGAGGCCCGAGCCCTAGACTGACGATTTGGTTAGGCGAGCGCCCGCCTTATATACCCCTGAGGGGGGCTTAAAGTCCCGTTAGCGGGTGGTGAAAATGGCCGCTGCTGGAGATGAGGCCGTCTGCTAGCTAGCAGGCGCACCACTCCAACACCCACAAATCTCCCACACTCGGCAAAAAAATACGTGACTCTATTTAAACATTCCCGCAGGGCCGTGGAAATGTCCGTGTTGCCAAAAAAGAAAGAAACCAAACACTAAATAAATGCACAGACTTAATAATATTACGTTTACAATAATTACATACACACTTTCTCTCTTAAAAGTTCATATTTTGCCGCCTGGCATTATTTGTATTGCGTCCATCTGTTTGTTTACATTGGTTATAGCGGGCGTGAATATATACATACAACACGGTAAATATAACATCTCTAAACCTTTAGTTTTATGTTTTACGGCAACACGGCTCACAATACTGGATTTAGATGACCCTTTGGGTGAAAATAAGGTAGGCCTAACTCTTACATATTACTAATATTACGGGGCCGAGCGTAAAATATCTCTAAGCACCTTGCAGGGTGCGTCAATATGAGGGCGATAAAGTAAACCGAGTACCATGGAAAGATGTTCTGTACGTGCTATGTTGAGATAACACAATAACCAGTCAGTAAAGTTTCAGCACAAATGATATCATATTTACACATTATGCTCTGTATGTATAAAAGCCAGAAGCACGGGTACTCACGTTTTAATACTTGGCAGATACACACACAAGTAGGACGACACGTAATCGCGGAAGCACGTATCGTGATGTTTCGCTGCTTAGAGCAGCTTCCTCGGGCAAAGAGACATGGCTGACTGTGGTGTGGCTGCCGATGCACCGATGCTGATGTACCTAGCGGCTATTGGTTGAACTGATATGAAGCGGGAGATTTGAAAGTGTTAAGTAGAAGATGATGTGTAGAGGTTAATGAGGAGATACAAGTGCAATGGTTGTGGGAAGTTGACAGACTGGGGATGTTATCTTATATACTACACACATTATACTCTATAAAATTGAACTGGTTAAAAGGCCATAAAACCTTCACTTCTCACCATGCCAGATTAATGTATTAAAAACCACAAAGTATGGAAACTAACACGTTAACACGTTTTTATTCTAAAACAACAGTGATGCGTCTACAGAATTCTTTGGAAGTCTTAATAATTTGTTCAGCATTCCAAATAAGGGCTGAAACTAAATTTCCAGCTTAGCAATAATTTTTTGTCACACATTCATAGTTCTTGTGCCTTAGTTCTTGGACTACAAGGTGTGTACCTAAGTTTATTTTTAAACGTTAACACTGATTGATGATCAGTTCGCTGTGGTCATATTTGATACCAGTTTTAGACCCCACAGTACTCAGTTGTTGTACAGGAAGTTGAACGCGAATATATTGAAGTTAATGACAGCACCTACTTAGTGTTTTGCATATTGGAGGCTCAAAAGCAAAGGAGTGATAATGGCTACTTTGGCACCCCTGCTAAGAGCCCCATTGCTCCTGTATGCAAACCGCTAAGCTGATGTGCATTGTTTCTATTGTACTGCTAGAACTACTGGACTTTAAGTGGCAGCTGTCATTTGATTGGTGGAAAATCTGTGTGAAAGTATAGTGTATTACCTACAGTTAAATTCTGAGCAGTTAATTTTCAGCTGTACATGTTGTGCATAACGGCAGTTTTTAGGGCTCGGAAATAGTATTGGAGATGTGGGTGATGTTTAGAAAGGACTCAATAATTCTTCTCTAAAATGAGTTTTGTTTTAATAAATAGGTAAGTTGCATTGTAATATAAATAATAGTTTAGGAAATAAACATTTATTTCTAGCCTTCTGAAACACTGTTTAGTAGTCATGTAAAAGTGTCTCTTCAAGTAGGATTTTTAAATCAGCACTTTCCAATTACTACACTTGAACTAAAGACTACATGTACAGCCTGTGAAAATAACAAAAAACAAACTGCCACATCAGTTTTGAATCAGATAATTACAAGATGATTTTTGTCATTTAGGTTGGTATAGTGGGTGGAAATATTTAGCTCAGTGTAGTATATCAAAATACGCTAGTCTTCGTTATCAGTTGTGTTATCAGTTAGATTAGGAGCAGCATGAGAGCTGTTCGGCAGACACCTTTCTCACCTCTTTTTCTATATCACCACTAAATATGACATTGGTACCGTTCGCTGAGAGTTTCGCACTTGTTTGAGATGTGTGATATAAGCGTTAACAACACTGACCTTAGTTAAGGCCAAAGCTTAACACGAAGTTTACAGTGGTGTGTGTGTGTTTTTTAATTCTAAATTTCATTCAGAACTGACATGAATGATAAAACATCCAGTGACAGTTTTCCAACTTCTTAATAGAGGTAATTTCTTTTTTTAATTTAAAAATGTTTATAGTCATAAAATTATAATTTACTTGTGGTTTGAAATACAGTATTTCCAATGTTCAGAAGCAAAGTACCAGAATTTTATAAGACAGATGTGATTGAGGGTAACATTTCTGCAAACACTAGTATGCAATGTAAGATTGAAAAATCTGGTAAACACTAAATAACATATCAATTTTGGAACAGGGTAATATAAATAAACACAATGTAACTTTGTAAAAATTGTCTATGTTATGTTTAGACTATCTTGTGTGGTCCTTATTTTCTGGCAAACCTAAGTACTATGTGTCTTGACATATTTGCATTAAATGTACTTTGAAATAGTTGAATATAGTAAAATATCACCTGGTTCCCACAGTTTTGCCATATTTTTCTTAGTAAATAGTTATGTCCAAAACAGGAAAAGAATAAAACATGATATTAAAAAAATTACAGCATTCTTACCAGTTCTTGCATGCATTTTGTTATACATATTGTACATATAACATGTTAAGTGATAAAGGTGTAGAGGTGGACATCATAGTTTGGGGTTTGTGTATTGGCCATGAAAAATGTTAGATTTGTTGCTAGTGCCACTATTTTAGTTTTTGTTTACTGTTTGACTTGGCTGGCAAACAGCACTCTAATGGATAAAGAAACTGATGCTGTACTGTTAAATTGTATAGTAAGTAGTAAGAATTTGTAAATAGTAACTAAATTTTTTTTATAAATTTGGTTACTTTAATGTATTTTTTTGTAAAGTTGACAACACTGCAATAGTTGTGGCGGTTCTCTTGGTCTTTTTTTTTATTTGCAAAAATTGATGTCTGATTGTTTTGCCATTTACATAGTTATTTATTTTTGCTTTTGTTTTATTTTTTGGACATTTGCCTCAGTGAAGTTTTTTACCAGTGTATTTAAGTTCATCAAGAAAACTGAATTTGTTTTACGTATTACTTGCCCTTTTTTCTGTGTGTGAGATAAATTGTAACTGAGAGATACATTGTGCTATGATCATGTACTTAAGTACGTACTGTACATGAATGAGTAAAAATGTTTGACGGTAGAAAACTAGGCAACAGAATAGTGGGTCCTAAGTTTAAATTATGTACATAGGTTTGGCTTGTATGGGGTATTTTCAGGTGTAACATTGGACACTCTACTCTGTGCCCTTTCAACCAAAAACTAGCAGTAAGCTGTCAACAGTAGATACATAAAAAATAATATAATTTTTACAATACCTTTTAAAACCATTCTCTTATGTCTCAATAATAGTAGGTTCTTTTTATTGGAGTTTTAAATGCAGACAGTTGACAGATATGGACTGCAGCACATGAACAAGTGATAAAATTAAATAGAAAATACTCTTTGCTGAAAATTTGTTAGACTCCTACTTAATAGGTGTCCAATTTAATCAGTGAAATGCAGCTGTAGGCAGAATCGGACTGGCCAGCCGGCCCATCGGCCCTCTGGCCGGTGCGCCCACGAGTAGACGAATTTGTGCACCCTCGGTTCGAGTTCACGCTCATTTTAGCGGTAAAGAATAAAACACTGACGAAGAAAATGTTAAAATTAATTAACTGCCATATACTGTTAGGCAGAGAGGAAATTCAATTTGATGATTACGGGAGGAAACAGCAGATGGTGATTGTCCCTATGCGCTACGTTATATAGACAAAGTGGCCGAGCGCTAGCTTTGTTATTGTTTTGTACTTGAATGAGCTGTAGCTTTTTTCGAAAAGTGAACTTGGGAGGTAAGTAGAAATGCATAGGCTAATACATTCTGTAAATACATAGTTGAGAGCTACCACAAGGTTATTCAATACAAATATTGTGCACTTAACGGTCACATAACCATGTCATATTCATGTAGTCGTCAACCGTGAACTGAACTTATACAGTAGTTGAATTTAAGGTATTTGTAGAGATAGGAAATTTTTGCGAAAAAAATTTAGCAACAAATGGTTTTAGTAACTCCAGAGCACATCTGCAGCTATGCTTCGTGGTCAGTGATTGGCTGTTTTTAACTCTCAGGCGTCTTAGTCAAATCACAGACATGTGGGGTCGCAGTAACTTAAATCTGATTGGCACAGTCAGTTGAGCGACGCCGCTGCACTAAGCCACGTTGTCTAATAACCACGAAGAAGTGCTGCAGATGCGTACGTGAGTCGTATAAACAATTTTTTGCCAAATTCTTTTTGAAAAAATTTCCTGTAACTATGTATTTGTATGTCATCTCCAACAATGAATGACTTGAGGTTATTACACTATTAAACCGTCGTTCAAGACAAAAATATTTGAGTCTAAAATTTAATGCCTATGTCTTTCATGCACTAAAAAACCTTTTTTTGACAATTTTATGCAATGTTTTAAATGAATATTAAATAACTTAGTACACGACACATACTTTCATTGCTTGTCTATCATAGCTCAAAGGCTACTAAACTGATGTAGGCCTACTCTACTGTTCACTAGAACTAAAAATTAGTCAACACATAAGTTATTCAGTTAGAACTAACTGCTTTTCAGTATTGTAATTTTGTTAGGCCTATTAACAAGTGAAATTTTTTATCTATTACAAAACTTATATTTGCGACAGGTTAAGCTTAAATGAACTTTTAGCGTGTGGGGCTAAAATGAATGTATTATTTATTTTGTTGACAGGAATTAATTTGCATATACAGAATACGAGCATCATTTATTTATTACATACTTTGTAGAGGAAGTAGGCCAACCTCATACCATCCTATCCGATAAAGAAAGTCAATTCACAGGGAATGTATGGCAGGAGGAGCTGAGAGAGATTGGCATTTGCCCTACTAAGACATCTGTTCATCACCCTCAGTCTAATCCTGTAGAAAGAAGGATGAAAGTGCTAGGTACTGTACTAACGACTTACTGTCACAGCGCACAATAGAGTTGGAGGGATAAGATACCTCTGGCCGAGTTTGTAATGAATCTTACCATCCATCTAACCACATGTTTCACGCCTTGTGAGGTGCTTACGAATAAGAGATCGGAGACCTACACTACTGAATATTTACCAAAGTTAGTAAACGACGACACAGTTGTGGATGGGGTTATTGAACTGAATCATGAAGAAATTAGTAAAACAATGCCTCTATAGCTCCGCAGAAACACAAAAGAAATATCAAAAATTGTCCAAGCTACGCAAATTTAGAGTAGGTGATTATGTGTTGAAGAGAGCCTGTAATGTGAGTTTTTATTGGGAACACATAACCAAGAAGTTATGTTTGTTATTTGAAGGCCCTTATGTTGTGAGCGATGTGTTTAAAGAGAACTGTTATTTGCTCACTACCATTCAGGGAGAACCTATAGGCAGATACAACATTACTCGGTTGAAACCTTATGTCAAACCACCTACAAAGGAGCAATGTAATAAATGGTTACATGTTAATTAAAGAAGTTATGCTACTGATTGATGGCAGCTTAGAAGTCAGGTGTTTCTACACTCATCAGTGTCAGTTACAAGGAAATGCTAATTCAATTTTGTGTGAATTTGTGATGTTAACGGAATATATGTTATATTGAATTCCCTGAGCAGCTTAAGTGCGCCAGTGAATTATGTGTCGCAGTGGGTATGTAGATTACCACTGAAAGCCGTTTCACATGTGTCACATATAATAGCATTTAGTAATATTGTCGAAAAACCCGTCACGTACAATGCCTATTAGCATACTCAAGACTCAATTGTTTTCATATAACCGACACTGCTAATTTTACTTCGATAATGTGTGAAGAAAATTCAACTGAAAGTTGGAGCATTTATGCTATTTATCCCAAGGATAATCTCACTTTAATAAATGTGAGTTTAAATCGCTTTACTACCTACGAACATGTAGTAGTTAATAATAAATAAAGTGGTTGTAAATATTCCTTCATGTGTACTATGTTTATTTGTGTGAATAATGTTATGTTGTTTCATCAAATGAATTTCTTCAAGTCGTCAATGTAGATAGAACATTGTTGATTCTTCTAAATGTATTCATGGCGCATAGGACAATAGACGATCAAAAGTTCTCTCATTGATCTACGTATTAGGATGTGGTTTAGTGCAGGATCAACTGTCATTTACGAAATTAATTATTTTATTTTGATTACATCACAAAGAGAATATCCCAATATATTGAAGCTGAATTGGAATATGTTTGTTATATGTCTAAACGATATTACAGTTAAATGAGATTTTGTTTGTAAATAATAATTTCCATATTACTGTACCTATAATGCACTAATATTTCCAGTCCTCTATTAATTTTTCTAGCAACATAGTAATGGATGTAAAACTATTTAAAATATGGGAACATAATTTTCTATGTGATATTGTGATAGTGAAAATTATGAAATACATGCTTTCGTTTATGATAAATGTGTCACGCAGTCAGTAGGTAAATAAATATTATAACCAATAAACACAGAAGCTAGCACCAATGTAATCTTTGAGGAAGAGAATATTTATGTTATTACTGTGAATGACTTAACACACTATACTAATAATAATAATAAGTTCGTAGCCTTACTGTGAACGGAGATGATAAACTTTTAATTGGAAATTCAATAATCACTAAAGGTTAACTTCCAATTAAACAACAAACTTTTAATGGGAATTTCATTAATCACTAAAGATTAACTTCCAATTAAACAACGATTCGCAGGAACAAGCACATCATAGATAAGAAGCATATCATAGATAAGGAGCACTAAACCACTACTTTGACTGTTGGAGTTTGTATGCAGCACGACATCATAGAGCAGCCATCATAGTTGACTCTACAGCCAGCGATTTCTTCTGAACTTAAATGGTGCTGCATGTGAAAGCACACATAATGAAGTGCTTTTGTTATCAGAGAGACATAATATATTTATTTAAGATTTGAATGTGATTAATTTAAAACAATATGTTTTAAAAATATTTGTCAGTGCTATGTGTGCTTTCTTTCAGGAATTGAAAGGACTCTAGTTGAAATGAATTTGAAATTTTTAGAGGAGTGTTAATGCAAGAAAACTTTATGTAAGGGTTATGTAATTGTTTGTGGTGTGGACTGAGCAACAAATAATCCTGTTGGATCCTAATTTGTTGTCACTCCGCAGAAGGGGCAATTTTGTAATGAGTGCAATTTCATTTTCATGTCCTGTGGCTGCAGGCAGTTTATTATTCTGTGGATGTGATATTTTTAAGATTTTTAAATATATGTGTACAGTATTTTTATATTTAAGGTGATTATGATCAGGTAGCTGATCCACTTAGCTGTCATATAACCGTGTCATATTCTTGTACAGTATTTGTCAACTGTGAGCTGAACTTATAGTTGATTTTAAGGTATTTGTAGATATAGGAAATTTTCACGAAAAGATTTTAGCAACAAATTGTTTCAGTAACTCCTGAGCACATCTGCAGCTATGCTTCATGGTCAGTGATTGGCTGTTTTTAACTCTCATACGTCTTAGGGTTCTAACGCCAAATCACAGACATGTGGGGTCGCAGTACTTAAATCTGATTGGCACAGTCAGTTGAGCGACGCCTCTGCACTAAGCCATGTTGTCTAATAACCATGAAGCAGTGCTGCAGATGTGTATGTGAGTTGTATAAACTATTTTTTTGCAAAATAGTTTTTCCGAAATTTTTTTTCAATCTCTGTATTTGTGTGCCATCAACAATGGATGACCTGAGGTTATTAAATTATTAAATCGTCGTTCTAGACAAAAATATTAGAGTCTAAAATTTAATGTCCATGTCTTTCATGCACTAAAATACCATTGTTTGACAATTTTATGCAATGTTTTAAATGAATATTAAATAACTTAGTACACGACACATACTTTCATTGCTTGTCAATCGTAGCTCAAAGGCTACTGAACTGATGTAGGCCTACTCTACTGTTCACTAGAACTAAAAATTAGTCAACACCTAAGTTAATCAGTTAGAACTTCTTTTCAGAATTGTAATTTTGTTAGGCCTATTAACAAGTGAAATTTTTTGTCTATTACAAAACTTATATTTGCAACAGGTTAAGCTTAAATGAACTTTTAGTGTGTAGGGCTAAAATGAATGTATTATTTATATTGTTGACAGGAATTAATCTACGTGTACAGAACACAAGCATCATTAATTTTATTACATACTGTTTCTTGAATTTTGTTTCGTGTAAATTTACTGTACCCAGTGAGGCACACATCTAACTGTTTACATACGTACACCGTTTGGAGGCAGATTTAAAAAATTTATTTGTTTAAAAAATTAAACACGAAATTGTATTTTTTTGTTGAATTTGTGAGCCTTTTTTGGTAGGATTTAGAGGTATTTTAAAGAAAATTTAAGTTGTATCAATAATGCTTCAGGATCCACGTAGTCTACCTTTACTTGCGATATTGATCTCACTCCAAGAATCATGTCCATGTGACGTAAATAGATATTTGAAGAAATGTTGGCAATTTTTAAAATCATGAGACATGTTCAAATCTTTGTTTATTCATTTGTTTATTATTTTTACCGTTGCATTTTAATTAGTTTAACAAAAATGTTATTTTTTAGGATACAATGGAAGAAAAGCAACGAAAAAACCGAAAATCGGCACACGAGTTCGGAAAAGAGAAATTGGTTGTGTGTGATTTATAAACCATTTGTATTAAGTCTAGATTATGTCTTCACAAAGTTGTTTAGCTTTGTGTGAAATTATGGAAGCAAGTTCTAAAAAAATTTAATGCTATGTGAAAAATGATGGAAGTTTCTTATATGGTGTTAAAAGGTTTATTTGTCTGACTTCTGCATTTTTTTTTAATTGTGTAGCATATGTATACAATAGACCAAAGTGGGTTCGAAAAAAGGAATGTGTTAACCTGAAGCGTCAAATTTGTAATTAAGTTTGAGTCGATATTTGCCAAAATTTGGTATTAAAGGAGCTATTTATCTTAACTGAAAAATATATCTGTGTGTAAGATGATGTTTCGTAAAAAAAACAACTACATCTATTTTAAAGTCTATATTATATATGTCAGTCCAGAGAAATCGAGTTTTACTACCTTATAAATTAAGTGAATGAGCCTTAAAATTAAAATATGCTTTTTTGTGTTATGTGGAGGAATTCAAAACACCTAAAATCAGTTATTTTAGTTTGGGAATTAAAAATTATGTAAGCACAGAAAACCCATGGTGAGCAGGTGGACAGAGGCCTAGCCAAGGGAGAGGGAGATATCAGGATATTATTGTTATTACGTATTATTATTAATATGCCTTTATTTGAAATGGCGAAGTTAAGACATTTAGCCTTCTCTTATACTTAACCATTATCATAAAAATACAGAACACAGTTTCTTACAAATAAAAAAAAGTAAACAAATCGTAATAACAATGCATATAAAATCCCAAATTCTGAGGAAACCATTACATTTCCACTACAGTACTTATATTCTCAAAAGTACATACTTATTTTGTCGCGTACTTGAAAAACTGCTAAAATAGCACTATTTTGTATCTAGAAATTCAAAATTCCACTGGGGAAGAATCCCCAGACTCCCCGCTTTATTAGAAAAGGGGGGGGGGAGTGAATACACCCTTTGGGTATCCAAAATCTGCGCCCTTTGAAAGTACCCAGTCCAAGCCTGGATGTAGGGTAAGATTATTTGCAGATAGAGGACGATGGAGTGTTCTATGACATGAGGCTGACCTGGCCACAGACTGGAAGCAGCAGATGATAACACTAATAAGGCTGTGTTAATGTATTTTAAATTTTGGTACTGCTATTTAAAATTGCAGCTTTTGTTGAAATATTTTTATAGTAGCTGCATTGTTTTATAAACATAGGTGTATTGGCTGTGATTCAGTATACCCAATGGAAACAAATTCATTGTCAGTTGTAAACAAACTTAATTACAATAGTAACCTCCACATTTTTGTGTTTCTTCATCATCCCCAAAGCACACCCGAGTACAAGTAGAAGGTAGATTGTTGAACATGCCATGAAGTCCACTAATACCAAATTAAAGGTTCAAATAGTCCAACATTTTTATACTAACGTGAACTTAAAATTATTTTAATTTAATGTTATGTGTACAAAGACTATAGTATGTCATAGTAATGTGCCACATAATTATAATTATTGGTTTCCAATTCTATCCACATTATTGTAGGCTGTGGTATCAGAGGCCGAACTGATGACACTATATATCAGGTAGGCTGAGAGGCTGTATGGCCAAGACTGGAGTACAAATTTCCTTCAGCATTTTACATCCGTGCGTAGTGAAAGTGTATTCATTTGTTAGTCTAAGTCATCAACTAGCTGGTGAATCGTGCAAGCAGCACATTTGTTTAAAATTTACAATGAGACAATTCAAAATTTGGTTTAGTAGGACTGATAGATTATGTGAACTGTTATAAATGTAGGACTTCTCACTGGACCCGTCGGTGGACCAGATAACTCCTCTAGACTGTCTCCCGGAGGATGGACCTCTGCTGCACCCTGGTAGCAATCAGGCAAACCTGTTATCCACGTCGGAGAACTTGCCCACAGACATGAGTGACACCACCGAGTCTGACGTTGAAAAACAGCCAGGTGATTACAGTGTGTGTTGGAAGCCTTTGGTGGCAGTGAATTTTCCAATGTTACACATACTGTCAGGTCTCGTTTTTCCAAGACCTCTTAGTTTTAAAAATTGATTCTCTTGTAATATCGAAGATAACTTATTTTCGTCCTCTATAAACCTAAAAATTGCATTATAAGAGCATTTTTCGAGTAAAGTTGATTTTTAACCATTTCAAAAAAAAAAAATTTTCAAATAATGTTTATATCATTTAACAGATGTAGTCTAATGAGAACATACCGTAGAAAGATAGACGGATTTTCACATTTGTTTTTTGTTTTCCTTTTCAAGTAATAACTGTGTCACTAAACTCATATATTTTAACACTATGAATTAGACAATGTATTTTTTAATTATTACAGCCAAAGGTTTCTTGTAAGTAGAAATTTAATGGCACTAAATGTTTATAATTATTTGCTGTAAAAATAATTACATGGTTTTATGTTTATTTATTTATTTACCATAAACTGTGGTTACTGCCACCTGTGGGGTGATTTTGGAACACTTTTCACCACTAATATCTTTAAGTAGTGTAAATTTGTGCAGTTTGTTAAAATGAGGTTTGTATTACGTTTTTGTAAAAAAAACTTATGTAAAGTACATAAAATTTATTTTAGGTTTTTTTTTATGCCCATAATCAAACATTAGTTTTACCACTACAACAACAGTGAATGTAACAATAACTTTTCAAATATAGTAGAACGGTTTTTCGTGAGCATTAAAACATTTATTTTCACATTTCATTCCAAGGGTTATTAATGAAAACTTTGTCGTAATGAGGGTTCATTGTATTTATTTATTGTATTGTTATTAATTTTCTTTTCAAACACATTTTTAATGAACAAACAAATTAAAAAAATATGTACAGTAATTGTAATGATGCACAGGTAAGAAGGAGACAGCGGTGTGCACGTCGCAACATGAAGGCCGCAAAGTAATGCGCGGCACGTTTCCAATGCATGTTGACCAGTTGTTCACACTTTTCTTCACCGGCTCTAAATTCTACTTGGACTTTCACAGCGTTCGTCGTACATCAGGTAGCTTCTTTGTGCTACTGTGTAATTTCATAGATTTGTAGAAATTTGTGTGTACTCTCCTAGCCAGGTCCAATCGCCAGCACGTATTAGGGAGTAAGCATATTAATTACTGTGTAGTAAAGTGTTACATAATTAACGAGTAGACTGTAAGAATTTAAAATGTAACATTTACAGTTGGATATCAAAATTCAAACAAGTGATTACACTCACCGCCAAGTTGGTTTTGAGACTGTCTTTATTGGCTGGAACAGGGATGCCAACTGAAGTAGTAGCATGACAAGGCTGCCAACTCCCACAAACAATGTTGCCACTCCCAGCATCCCAGGAGCGGGAAATTCAAAATATGTTTTCGTTTGTTATACATCTACGTATATACATTTTACAAGTCCGAAATAACTTGGGTGAATACAGTATTTAGTATCAGCTACAGTTACATTTATTTTTAGTGAAGTGAACAGATCGTTATTGCTACATGTAACATGTGTGGAGCGAAAGTGGTTATGCTGAGCAATTTGGTGCTTGTCTGAAATACATCTGGACGGAAAATTTGTTTGTCAAAGTAACCTAGTTTGATGTTTATTTACAAGGTTAACATCCTTGAGATTACATGCTTGTGTGTTTATTCTTAAAAATGGTGCTCACATTAAAATAGTGTTATGTTCAGGCTTCAGAGAGTAGTACGGGGTAGGTAATAATGTTTTATTACGAAGTTACAATTGAACAATGCTTGTAAGATTGATGTCTGTTTGAGTAAAGTGTTTCACTCTTGCATTGAAATAATGAGCATTTTGGTTGTGTGCAGCCTCAGAAGACAAGAATGATAAAAGGCACAAAACAGTCTTAAAACTGGTGCTTAGAACCAAATATTGCATCCACAAATTTACCATCATATTTTTTTCATTGTAGTGAAATCTAAGCTGTCACCACTGACAACCAGTGAGATTAATTCACTTATAAATTATTTTTTGTCGATAGTTACAAATTCCGTTACAAGATTTTGAGCTATATAACTCGCAGTGGAAGTATTACACAATTCAAGAATTGGGTCGCAGACTCGCAGCACTTGTTTAACTTTTGTGTCCTATTGCATGTAATAACTATTCATGTTCAGTGGTTTCACAAAAATTCTAATTACTTTCTTTTCAGTTTTTATTTTTTCATAAAAGAATCCTAATATAGGAAGTTGTGCAATACTAGCAACAGAAATGTGTTTTCTACTGAGCATGCTGAGTTAATGTGTTTTCTACACAGGATGTTAAGTTGAACAAGTTTTTTTTTTGTATAATAAAAGAGAGAAAGAGGCTTCTCACTTGTAGAGAGACTTCAGAATTACAGTACATATTTTATAAAATAATTTGTAATGTGTTGAAAAAATTGTGTGCATGTTTGTGTGTATGATGTTTGTTTGTGTACATTTGTGTGTTGCACTGATAAGTATGTGAAGATCTGGATAAGAGCTACTAGTATGATATAAGGGTAGATGAGTTGATTTGTGAGGTCTGTAATGGAGAGCTCAAGTAGACAGAACTTTTGGCTGAAAATACTTGAAATAACAAGAAACGGCTGAAACACTGTTTAAAAAGGTAAGATTATGATGATGGTGTTGAATAAAGTAATTGTATTGTGTACTGTATGTACCTAGTATGTTCACTTACTCCTTATAGTATTTGGTCCTTATTTTGTGTTTGATAAATATTAATTTTTTGCGGTATACACAACTAACATTAGCTCAGCAATCTTGTATTACATTTTCTTTGGCTGTAAATGGACATTTCAGATTAAAGTTGGTGTTATGTAGTTGTAACAAAATGAACTTTTCTGAAAATTTTAACTTGTGGTGATGTCGTAATGTTGTACATAAAATTGGCGGTTCTTGACATGTCTTTTTTGCTGGTGTTGAATTTTTTTTTGTCTAGCTACCAGATCTGATTCTTATGTAAATTAGTTATGAATGTGATGTTTGAATTGTTACTGAGCTGTGGTGTTTGCACAGACATCAACATGACTCCCTGGCAACACAACCCAGAAACAGGTCTGAAACAACGAGTGGTTACCCTCACCATGCCTCTCAACCAGAGTGTCGGCCCAAAGTCAACAAGCGTCTGCGAAACACAGGTAAACAAACATTCTGCACGTAAGGTATGATTCCTAAGGCGCGACTCATGCGATGATAGCCGTGCGGCTGCATGTCGCTAGCTACTGCGCATGCGCAGTACAGATTTGTAGAGTACTGCACATGCACAATAGACAGCGATGCTCAGCCCATGCGGCTAGCATCGCATGAGTCGCGCCTTTGAATCATAACTTAAGGGTTCTGCTTACCTATCTTACGACCGTCTACCGAGTTTAAAATGGGAGAAAAAACTTTTCTTGGCACTCTATGTTCATCCTGATTGTAGGTGATGCTGCCGTGCAGCAAACCAGGTCAGTTGTATGCTATTGACTGTGAGTCAGTCAACTCTGGCATCCCGTACGCTGACTCTTTCTACCTCACCACCCACTACTGCCTGTCCAAGACTGCTGAGAACGAATGCTGCTTTGCTGTCTATTGCCAGATCAAGTACAAGAAGACTGTTTGGGGCATTGTCAAGAGTAAGCCGTCTTGTGAATATTGTGGTGCAGTACTCTCCATTTAATAGGGCTATATACTGAAACAGTAGAGGAAAATCAGAAATGTCATGTTAGTTTTGGTAAACTAATAACCATAATTGGTATTGAAACCACAATTTTCTAGTTTGGTGAGTTTCCAAATGGTTATCAAATTTATGTTTCAGTGATGTAATGGCGAAAGACCTAGATGCTCGCTAGCTCACAGAGATAAAGGACTTATTCATGTTGCAATTGTCTACTTTTGATTGGTAGGCAAGGTGATCATATGGAAAACAAAAAAATATTTCATAAAAATCCATCTACACTGCACAATTCATCTTGATTATTGTTCAATATGGGTGGCACTCAGGTTATTTATTAGGACATCCAAATATGTAGTTTTCAGTGGTTTTTTTTCTTCTCAGAAAAGTTTATTATTCATATGTGGAACTGCTTCAAAGTTTCGAAAAAGAGATGTACATACTCCCACCATCTATGCATTGTGGAATTATTCTTTTTTTGTTTGGAATTAGAGTAATTGAACATGTTTTAACTAGTTTACAGTATATCACCATTATAAGAAGTGTTCCTGGTTTGTTCTGTGTTATAACAAAGTTCTCATTATGACTGAATTTGGCAGAGTTTAACTCTCAAAACCCAAAAAATCTTGCTTAACGATTACACTAAAATTGTGTTGAAACCTATTTAACAGTAAATAGCTTGTTGTATTACCTAAATTATACAGTTTATTTAAGCTGGTTGGCATATGCAGTTTATGATGATACTCAAAAAGGGTGTTGATCGCATCATAATTAGCTAACTGAAAATCTGACCGTGTAGCTCAGCCCCGAAATCAATTATTCGACCGCGAGTTGGCAGCCGCTGCGTCACATGATCATCTCAAACCAAGTAATAGCAGCTAGTCACTTAACAGATATTTTCATATTGCAACTTGTTTGTGGTCCACTTAACGTAGCCTGTACATGCACATGTAAGCCAAGGCAGCAGTGTTGTAGATGCGCATAAGCAACTGTGCTGCGGTCCCTATCCGGCAACATCCCACACAAGATGCCAACTTTTTCTGCATTCCAACTACTCTCTCCCTTGCTTAGCTGCCAGTTCACAGCCGGCGCAACTTGCTCAAGGGCAAGTGCCATAGTTACGTTCGTTGCCTGAAACTCAAGTACGTACTTAAATATGCTGTTTCGTCCATCTAATTTCCCTCCTGAAGCATGTGTATGTAGTACTTATAGTTAAAAACATTAATTCAACGTGGTAAGTAAACTGAATATTATATCATGGGAAAGATTTGACTTGAAACGTACAAATTTACTTTACAGTATTGTATGTCTTGTTGCCTTTGTACTTCAGTTTCCAGCCAGACAATTTAAAAAACAAATTGATATTTCAGGTTTCATAGAGAAGAACACTTGGTCTGCCCTCGATGATTTCTACACATCACTTTTCAGAGCACTGCAGCTTGAATGTGACCATGCCATTGGTCCTGGCAGTAAACAGAAGGTCAGGCGACGAAGACGAGGCATCACGAATGGTACTTCTTCTCTCATCTCCCCATCACGGCCTCTTTTGAGTAAGTGAAATTTTGCCATCCATGGTCAAAGTTTGAGTGTTGTTGCTGTTGAAAGTATTTATTAGGCCAAGATTTACAGTTTCCTGTAAATGGTGTCTTTGCTGCACAAAGTATAGTAAGTTAAGTTCTTATTAATTTTTACATTGATCAATATAATTTTTAGTTAAAGCGATGCATGGGGAAAAGTTTGTTTCACAGGCACTACTGCTGTTCACGTACAGTAAACCCTCAATCTATAATTCCATGGGTCCTGATAATTTTGTTGCTAGATCAGAGATATCGTTAGATGGGATATAACCAGTTTTGACCTGTCTTAAGATGTGTATTTTGCGTTAAGTTAATGTTTAACCATCAAGGGCTTTAAACATATATTTTTTTTAGATTAATGTTTATTTGAATTCATAGGCATGCAGTCTGAACAAAATTATACCATTTAAGCCTATAATTCCATCAACCTAGTCCCGAAAATGAATATAACATTGTGCGCGGTGGGCACATTTAGATTCTTCTAGTTACCTTCTCTCATGACCTGACGGTGGAACAAGCATGTTGGTACCCATGCGCACAGTGCGGACGGTGGACAGTATGGTCACTCAGCTGGCTATAGTGTTTCACTGCTCTATCAGAGTATCTCACTGTAGAGAGTGCTTACCTGTCTAATGTTATTCCAGAATTCCGGCAGAGAGCAGTGACGTACGAAGCAGCTGCTTATATGACGTGATTAGTTAGACTTGTGTTTATTTTCTGTTATACTTTGTCAAAGAAGCAGATCTGCACTCAAATATATGCAATTATTTTAGTACACAGAATACTAAAAATAAATAGTCATTCGCTGACTATACCTGAAATGTATATAGAATTGTTGAGTTCTTTACTGAGTGGTAATCTTATCTGCTTTGCTGTAAACTCACTAACATATATTTAATCAGTTATTATTGTGGTTTTTGTAGCATTATTTTATGATAATGCAGTCGAAAACATACTTTCAATCCGTTTGAATCACAATTTTCTTTATGTTATTTTATTACTGCGGACTATTGAACTTATTTTAATACGTTTTACCACAATGTTTGTGTAATTGTATCGCTGTAGACTAGTTAGTGTACTTTAATGAGTTGTTTGCGCGCAGGGTTGGTGGAGAATGATGGCAGGAGTATGACAGAGATGCTGAGCTGGGTGGTGTTGGCCATCCTGGTGTTCCTCGTGTGTCTTAACGCTCTCCTCTACTACAAACTGTGGATGCTAGAGGAGTGGACCCAAAACTCCAGCCATTCCTTCACAGTTATGGACCTGCAGGTCCTCAGGTGGGTAGCTTCAACCTACTGTATCCTGGTGACCTGCGAGCAGGTGAAGCTGGGACCATTAGTCAACATTTCAGACCCCTCCCAACAAATACGTACTACGTATGAACTTAGTATTTCATGTCTAAAAATTGTCAGATTTAGTAAAATATAAAATGTATAAACTGTGTAGGTTATGTTTGAATTCCCCCCACCATCTGAAAACACTGAATTACTTGCTGACGCTAAGATAAAAAAACAGATGATTGACAAAACTTGATGACGTGAGTGAGATAATCTACATTACTCCAGCTCATGACCTTCTATAGCACCCTCTAGTTAACTTATTTATATAAAGTGAAAGATACCAGTTGAATGAAAATAAAAACTAAGCGAGGCTTTCAAAAATGCTCACTTTATCTTGATTCACCTGTACACTTTATTTTTCTTTGCTCTCGTAGAGCGTGAAATGTACTTGCCCATAGTCAAGGTGGTTACAAACACACAAATTAATTTAAATGTGAAATTCTCATATAAATCCAGGATATCTGAAAAAACTATACACATATCTCAAGGAATTTTACAAGATTTTCATGGAAAATTTGTGGGAATTTCAGGTACCTGCCTACCAGACTGTTGAACTGCGTAATGGCCGGTTAGCAATACGTCTTTATTTGCAAAACTTTTACATGTGTTCACAATTTATCTACGAAAAGAAAACACATTTCAGAGAAGGATTGTGTTGTATGGCTGCACACATTTTAAAATACATTTTTTGTAGTCATCCAACATGGCTAAAACAGCCTTTTTGCACAATTACCTGTATTACAAATCCACTGCTCATATTGATATGATATTAACAAGTTACTGTGTACATCCATGTACTATGCTTTTTTTTTTTTTTTTTTTTTTTTTCCAAATGAAATGGACATCTTACTTGGATGTGCAGTACAGAGCAGCAGAAGGTGCCTCTAGGCTGGGTGTATGAGTGAGGGTGGACCGCAAGTGAGGCACAGTAGGCCTGGCTGGCTAGAAGAGCGAGGAGACTCCTCCTGTGGACTGCGAAGGGCTAGCGCTCCCAGGGAGAGTGGTGTCCCTTGGTAGGGCCAATGCTAGATGCCCTACATGTGAGCAGAGGAAAGGGGTTTCAGATTTCTTTACTTGAGGGGAAGGTCGGTGTCCACTCACCTTGGTTAAAAAAGTTGTTTAAGAAGCTTCTTCTTTCGGTCAGAAGTAGGAGCAGCCCGTTTGGGCATCTGGCGATACTCAGCAATAATTTCTTGGATGCACCGATGCAGGAGTACTGGTCATGGTGGAGTCTTAATGGGACTCAGCAATGGTAGTTGATTGCGTTGAACGTCTTTCAATATTTTGCTGAGTCGCACTTGCTTGCGAGCTCGGGCCTGAGGGGCAGTTAATTGCCAATACTGGGCACTAAGTTCGGACAAGGTATGCTCGGGGCCTGGTAATCATTGGAGTTCCAGGATTAGACCGGCGGGATACAGTATTGGTTCAGCGATGAGAAAACGCCTTGCCTTAGCGGCCTGCTGTCGGGGAAACTAAGAACTTCTTCAGGAGAAATATGGATCTCCAGCTCAGACATTTAAGTTAAAAAGAAAAGAATGAGGAGCCAATAGCGTAAGTTTCACTGGTATATTGAATAGATAAGTTTACACGAGTTCACAATAGTACTGTACAATTTCTGCACTGGTCACGAATTCCTCTGAACACTGATTTTACACTATGCCACTTATTTACAAAATTACAACTCTGATCAACATAACACTGGCACTCTGCCATGTGGGTTCACTATTCACGGGAGCCTCTGAATGTCTAACTTCCGCTTTCTGGCGGATACCGTGGGCGCGCCTCGTGGCGGCCAATAGCAACAGCGCAAGTTGGTGCGTTTCCAAAGTTACAAGCGCTAGGGTGTTCGACTCGCTACGTCGTTCCCAGACACTCGAGAGGTAGAGCAGTTTTGGGTAGGAGGGCTTAGGTGGCAGGCTACCGCCACAACCCGTAAGGAAGGAGCGAGGGCTTAGGTGGCAGCTTACCGCCACAACCCCGGATAGGTGGTTAGATGGTAGGAGGGGGCTTAGGTGCCAGGCTACCACCACAACCCGTAAGGTGAGAATGCCTAGAGAACTCGGTAGGAGCCGAGCCCTAGGAATCACTGATCTCTGGCTGGCGAGAGGCGCCACCGTCCGAAGGGTTGGAAGTCCCGTTAGGCGGATAGTTTCAAAATGGCAGCTGGAGCTGTCTGCTCTGCAGGGTTACCAACACAAGAAAACATAATTTAGCTCGCCTCGTAAACAAAACACTCTCAGTAATGTTATTTTATTACGTGATGCTGTTAAACGTATCCAAAACAATTATAATACATGTTTGGCCTATTAAATAACATTAATTATAACAAGTAACTTCCCAGTGCATAATTTTCTCAAATATCACAAAGTCCGTGCACGTGGTTTCGTCTTTATGTGATACAATTCTAAAAGGTGAGTGAGTCCTTTTTACTCAAAAATTATTACTGTAAAAATTATAATTGACTCTACAATATCTGCAAACAGCGTAATAAGATGTTCCTAACTCAAAATCGGCAACACGTGGTTACGTTAGGCATAACCTACAAATAACAAACACAAGGTAACCTAGAAGGGAGGCGAGCTTTAGCACGGATATCTATAGGACGCAGTGGCGATGCATCAAAGAGATGATATACTGTATTTGGCAACAGTGCTCCTGGCGGCTTGTCTAGAGTGGGTCACCAACCCTCGCGCAGACGAGTGTGCGCACACACATTTGGCCATGGCAAAAAAAACTGCATTGTTAACTAATCTAGTTTCGGTTGTTTTGTGCTGGTATTATCTTTCAGTCTAGTAATCATGTACCATGGGCAAAAAAGTAAATTTGATAAAATAAACAACATGAATAGAAATAGTTTGGCACACTTTTTTTTTTTATATTTATACTTAAGGAGTGCAGGGTATCGCAAAAAATAAAAATGTCCAGCTGCCAATCGTCATCAGCAGAACCCAGCCCACAGCCAGTGTTTGGATGGAAACAACTGAGGTTAAAAGTGGCATTAGTGAAGCAATTTGAACTATGTAGTTGATAATGTTGTTTTTTAAGGCCACAATCCATTATTTCTGCTGCTTTCACGATAATTAGATCATTGTTTCTAAAAGAGGGCAGATATCAAATGACCGTTGCACAATTTTGGTAAAAATTATTGTTACTGTGTAGTCAAAATTTTTCTAGACAAAAAGCTATATATTATTTGGCTAATTAAGTAACTGATGGGAATTTCCTTAATTGAATACCGTAATTACCTGAAACCATTCTGTATTTTGTCTTGAAAACAAATAGTTTACATAGTGTACATCGTTTTCAGCAAAATTGTGCAACATTTTTTCGATATCTGCTCTTGTTTAGGATTTGAAACATGTTTATTGTAAATGGATCATCGCCTTAACTAACCTAATTTGGAGCCAGTCCACCCAAACTATCGTTCAAAGTGCGCAACTACCACACTCACTCAGCTTAGAACAGGCAGTTCTTAGCTTTAAATTTCACTGCTAAATAATTTTTTTACCCAAATCCCTTATCAAAAAAATTAATATGCACTTAGTGGATGGGTGCATGCAGTACATGGGTGTTTGTTTCCAGTACTTTGGTATAGACTTTCCAGTAGCAGTACAGTAGATTCACTACTTCCCATAATTCCAGTTGTACGATGGGACGAAGTACTGTACGCCAGTTCAGCAGCTTGCACTTGGAAGGTACATGATGTGTGACAGTAGGTATGCAAGTCAGTGTTTCCCATATCTACTTCTCTGCCTCAAACATGAAAAACTACTTCCTCGAGGGGTCACTGATATAGGTTGAACAGATTTGCACAAATTTTCCTTGGTCATGAACTGTTGCATATTGTTATGGGTTTATAGTTTGTGGAAAGACAATTTTTCAGCATTGTATTATTTTGTGTCCCAAATGTCTGCAAGGTGTTGATTGTGTGTTTGCGTAGGGATTTCGAATTGAATGCAATTTTAATTGTTTTGAGTGCACATTTTCCGACCAAAGTTGTTTAAAGCCATTTCAAAGGTAATTCGGTAAAACAGGGAAGGGAGGGTGGGAACATGAAAGTCCTATAGCTAGCCTGTGTATGTAGTTGCATGATGTACAGAGGTTGAGATCAAGAGAGTTTGCTATGACAAGTGGGTGTTTGTTGTGTTTGGCAGGAACCCACCGAAGACACATGAAGAGTGGCTGAGGCTATTACAGCAGCAGGAGACGTTGCATAATGTAGAGATGCAAAAGTGGCAGAAGGTATTGCAGGCAGCCGTGCAACTACTGCGACAGGTAAAGTGCTGAAAGTGCGGTAGCTTGGTTGCTAAGTGTCACAATGCACTTGTTCCTTATTACGGTACAGTGGAGTAATATATCAAGTAAGCATTGTCACAACGTGATACTGCGTACCACCCATCCTGGATCAGACCAGCAACATTGTTTTTAGAATTACATGCCCTTATTGCCAATCTACATGGGAAAAAATTTTTTACAGTAGGAGTTGTTTGCTTTTAATCAATAAGTGTGAACATTTTATTTACAAAAACTGTTTTATTCTTGTCATACATGAATGTAAGCTGCAATAAACACATACTGACTGTAAACAAACCACTTCGAAGCGGAGTTTGATTTGCTGAATTGGCAGCTGGCTAGCAACTAATTGATTCTTTGACTACAGGTGCACTTTCTGTAGAATGCTGATAGATACAACTGAACGACGCCATTACAGCTAGTATTGACTATGTGTGTGTGCAGTACGCATATGCTGTCGAGTAGATAATAAATAGCTATATATTTATGGTAGGCATTCAAAATTATGCCGAAATTTCATGTCACATTCACTTTGAGAGGGTTTAATAAATATTTGGGGTCATCTTGCATTCAGTGTTGAACTTACAATGTGGTAAACACGGTAAGTGTGTTTTGTGTATGTTATGTTTTTCACAGATGCTGACAATTATGCACAATGGGAAAGCTGAAGGCAGGAAACGGGGCTAGACTACTAATTAGTAAAACATGTAAACAGAAATGCACAAGTACTTACAGAATTGTACTTGCAGATCATAAAACACAAAATATAGATAAACGACACATTTTTCACGCTGTTACATCATCACAACATGTATCGCTGGATAAGCCAGCTTCCTCAGGCAGCAAATGACGCAAGTATCTGGCAAGCAATGGCAGTCATAATTTACAGTAAATCTGCGATGTAACAACATTGGATCTAACAACATTGGCTACATAAGAACATAAGTTTTGGGAACGAACCTGGAAAAAATTCAATATTTAAATACAGTAATGTAACAAAGTTAAGGAAAATTGAAAAAGTCACAGTTAAACGCGATTAAAATTTTTTTTTACATTAAACAATAATATATTGCAGTTATCATACATTTGTATGATGCAGCTATTAAAAAAAAGTGTACGTTAAAAACTTTTGCTTCAATGTTATACCGTATTTGCCGGCATATAAGACAACTATTTTTACATATTTTTGGCCTTCAAAAATTGCTACTCGTCTTATATGAAGGTGCAAAAATTTTTGGTAACCTAAAAATCGTTTGAAAGCTAAGTTGTAAGCTGTGGAGTTGTATGATGTTTCAAGGAATTGCGTTTTTCGTCACAAATGAAAACGAGTACCCCGTTTTTTTAATAAAATTTACGGTACAAAATTTTAATGAGCGTCATTCATAATAAAGGACACTTCCTCGCAGCTAAGCGGCGATTGCAGCTGGAGCACGTGCCGAGATACTTTGTCTTGCCAGACTACAACTGTCGGGCGGAGAAAACGAGGATCTAGGTCTGCATGCTTACATCCTTTGTCTCGCAAGCGCACAACTCTCTGGCGAAAAAACCGAGGATCTAGGTACTTCATGTGTCTACCGTCTAGTGCTAGGCTGGCAGACAACAGCGCACAGGAATGCAATGACCTTGCAAGCAGCTGTTGTAGTCCGGCGTTGCCATGTAGCGCGCGGCGTGCCTCAGTCCGGCGTTGCCAAGTCGCGCACAACTGCCGGCAACTGATATATCACCGGCCGCCGCCGTGCATTTCCTTGGCTCTTGGACGTGCGGAGAGCAGTAGTAGTCAATGTTATTCGTTTATGTGTCTACTACGAGGTTTATACGACAGTAATAAATACATTGCAAATATGTATTTAAACTAAATTTTTAATGTTTCTGTCAAAGGAAAAAAGTATATTTTTCTGTCGTGTATTTCAAAATTAGTAATTTACTTTTTTCAAGATTTTGTATCTTCAAAACCATGACTCGTCTTATATGCGGGGTCGCCCTGTATGCCGGCAAATACGGTATTTAAAGCATGTGCCGGGTGAGTTAAGCAGTGTGTGTGACACCTGCATATGTAGTAAATCTACTGCATGCACTCCTTTCTTCTTTCACCCTGCTCCGCTACAAAAAAAAATTCCACCTGAAAGTGTAAATAAATTGTAAGAAATAAATTTATTAAAGTATGTTCATGAGATCACTAGGCTGAAATAAAAGGAAAATAATAATAATAATAATAAAAACTGATACAAATATGTTAACCAGTCCACAGAATTAAAATTAAGACAAGAAAATTACAATAAAAGCAGGCTGAGAATATCACCATAAAATAATGCATAGAAACCAGGAGTAAAAAGTAATTAAAATTGTTTGTTTAACGAAAAAATAATAGAAAGGAAATACAGTTATTAATTTAGGGTATTTAAAATTTGTTCAGGAATCCACAACAACAAAATAATGCCAAGAAAATTGCAGTAAAATGAAGTAGAGAAATTTGTGGTTAATTTATACAATGTAAATTACAGTAAAAACTAATTACAATACTTACACGTGACCCAACAATAAAATTATGCCAAGAAAATTTGCAGAAAAATGAAGTAGAGAAATTTGCGGTTACCGGTAATTTACCTACAATGTAAATCACAGTAAAAATTAATTACAATACGACACGTACACGTGACTCCAACAACAAAATAATAGAAGAAAAGTAACATTTTAAAAATGCTTGTGAATGATTAAATAAGTGTAAAAATGATCAAATTATGTAATAATGAAATTAATTAAAAAAGTAAGGAATAAAATGGATTTATAAATATTTGTAAGACCATTAGGATAAAATAAAGCAAGGAAGATAACTACAGTAAAGTCTCATTATAGCAAAATGTCACAGTTCTGGGTTCGAATTTCCCTAAAGTCTTGTCTTCGCTATAGCCGAATTTGGCCGATTCTGACCCCTAAACCCACAAATTGCATTAAAACTGTCTTTAATTTTATTTAATTACAAAGTAGTATGTTATTTTAAGGAAATATGGGTTTATTTTAACAGGTAAGTATGTGCAGGTTGCAGTGATACCCAACAAGCATGGGTGCAACTATTCACTAAGTCAAAATGGGCCAAAAACTTAGCAGCGTTATGTAAGTATGGCTATCAATCGCTGGACCACCTTAATGGTGTCCTGCCTGCGCTGGTGCGTGGCAAGAGTGCATGCACCAGCAAAGTCAACATGATTACACTGCCAGCCGCTGTAAAATTGTGTTCCATCATTCAAACCTTGAAGAATTTGGCGTTGTTAAACTATTCCCGCAGCGGGCATATACAACCGCTGACGGCATCAAAATTTTAGATAAAATCTGACCTGGTTCTGGAGATACTGTACAATACAATTGATGTTGCTATTCTGCCTGATAACAAAGTAACGTGGCGGGTTTGTTTAGTTTCTCAGATGTGTTGGAATGTTTATCAAAATGTGAATTATGCGTGCCTTATCTGCAGTTTTCAGCAACGGCGGTAGCAAATATTAATAAAATATTTATAAAATATAATTTTAAAATGCCAAAGCAGATTCGTGTGTGCCACGTCTCTCTAACCACCCATACGTATTATTCATCCGCCCAGAACACGTTTTATTTGTTTATTTTACAGAGATTTAAATGAGTTTTAGCCTTTCCCGTGCATTTTAACAATAGATACTCATGCAAATATAAATTTATTTATGAAATGTTGCCACAGATTATTTTGTTAGTACATACTATATTTTCA
This sequence comes from Medauroidea extradentata, assembly GCA_003012365.1. Taxonomy (NCBI): domain Eukaryota; kingdom Metazoa; phylum Arthropoda; class Insecta; order Phasmatodea; family Phasmatidae; genus Medauroidea; species Medauroidea extradentata. The sequence continues at coordinate 21,403 of PNEQ01013607.1, read as the reverse complement.
CTAATAGGCATTGAACGTTTAGTGTAACAAATGAAAATATAAATTGTGCTAGGCTTAACAAAAAGTAACAAACAAAAAACTAGGTAGGTAAATCTATTTAAAATATGTTTTTAAACCATGGCGATAAAAATTGAAGTACAGTATTTGCGGTAGTACTGGTATGCTACGATACGAAAAACGAACGAAATAAATAGTTAACAAAAATAAAACTGAGACATGGGTGGCTGGAGTTGACAGGAGCGGCCAGCACGTAAGCGCATCTGCCACTCGTGACCGGTAATTATGCGTGACTATTGTAGGCGACAGTGTCACAGTAGGGTCCAGATTGGGCCGATAGACTCTGGCAATGGAGCCGTGAAGGTCACCATTACACATTTAGAAAACGTTACGTTATTAATTTAACAACAAAAACAAATTATAAATATGTACTGTAATGTCATAAAATCACATGAGATATAATTCAAGTGCAAAAAACTGCGTAGGTTGTCAATAATCTTAGCACAAAATCTAATCAAAAAAACATATCAAAATCCAAATTAAATAGCATAAGCGAATAACTATGTACGTATATCAAAATCCAAAATTGTTTTCCAAAGTCGTAATCTAAAATCGTAATCAATAAATCAAATCGGAAAGCAAGCTGAATGTGAAACTAAACACGGTTGAAAGCACAGTGATTAACTACGGAAACATAGCTAATGGTCACCTGGGTTGAAAAGGGGTGGGGGAAATAAAGGGCGCAATTCTATTTTTAGAACGACACGTGCTTCAGTTTGGGGAGGGAAGCGAGATGTCCAGGCAGAAGCATGACTCATGTGACAGTGCCAGCGGGCTGGCATGGGGGAGGGGCTGTGGCGCGCCAGGTCGGCAGGATGGGTGGAGGTAATCTGTACGTCACCGCAAGCCTGCTTCACATGGTCACGAATCTCGCTGCAAGCCTGCTTCACACGAATCACCATACATGTTTCTACTCATAAAATTCACATTTTTCGTGGAATTTTTGACGGTTCCTCAAAAAGACTTCGCTATAACCGTGTTTTCGCTATTTCCGTGTTCGCTATGACGGATTCTACTGTTTAAAAACTGATAAAAATACATTCGCAAGTGTGTGGCGATAAAATAACACTAAGAAGGTTGCAACAAAATTATGCGAAGAAAATAGTACATATAGTAGAACCGATATTGTACATATTTAAAGGGACTGAGAAAAATATATTTTAAAATGGGAATCTGTAAAAAGTGGGAAATGATAAAAAGTAGTTTTTGATGCTTAACCTGTTAGCTATATGCCAACCCTCTTTCCTGAGAACTACTCCATCAATACACTCCTTGCGGTGTTACGTAAATAACGAGTGCGTGTAAATGAGAATCTACTGTATTATAAAGTGATAAAAATAAGTGTTCGCGAGACCACAGGAATAAAATAAAGCAAAAATATGATTGTTTCTCGCAAGTCCACAGCGATGTGTACGAACACTTTTTTGACTGTGTAAACAAAGCTAAAAAGACAGTCAGACGGTAAATATGCGCACGCGTCAACATTTCTCTAATAAAATTTTAAATAATATCCTCAAAGAGTTTGTCATGTATGACTTTTTTTTATAACAAATATAGTTCCTTTGATAAGCCGGGCTGATGGAAAGTGCAGACAGCATTTATTTTGCTTGCTCTTACTCCTCAAGTTTGGCTAAGCGTAAAGAACTTGCTTGCAAAATTATAATGCAGTAATAGATAAGAATACCGTTATACACGACAGTAGTTTGTAGTTACTTAATTTTCATGGAAATAGTACATTTAGCATAGGTGGGATCATAAACTTTATTATTGCTAGGCCCAAATGAAATGCCAGTGTGTTCATCACCCACCACACCAACTTAAGTTCCAGCCTAGCAGCAGTGACACGGACTCGCGAACTTAAGTTCCAGGCAGAGAATGTAACTGTGTTTGTCCTGAGTAAGGTGGTGGTGTGGATGTGGCAAAGGCAGGGCTGAAGGCACTGCTAAAAGGGGAGGGGCGTGGGAAAGTAGTCTGAATGCAAACGAGGTGATGTTATACAGATTACCAGGATATTGCTGGGTTCCTGTTTACCACACTCATGCTCACATACTGTCTTCTTAGCTTGCGTAACGGCTTAAGGCTACAACTAAGCTTTCTTTTATTCACGAGTTCGTACAAACCCCGCGCTTCGTAACTGAGTGTTCACGTTTACAAAGTGCAGCATTTATAGGCTCTACAAACGCTCTGCTGTGGATAAAGTTCTAATTTGACATAATGCCTTTTCAAAATGCTCCATTGGTTTGAAAGAACTCGTTAATAAAAGAGGCTTGGCGTATTGTAGGCCGCACGGAAGTCATATGCAAAAATTATCTGTTACACGACTAGCTGTATTATTTATATGTACGTGCAATGCAGTTGCGGCCATGCTGCGAGAAGCTACGGTGAACAAGTGACAGGGAGACAGCACTGCTACGGCCGAGTTGCGCAGTCAGGTTTTCAGTTAATTTTGTTGGGATCACAATACTTTTTGGGTATCATTGTAAAGAGCACGTGCCAACTTGTTAAAGTAAACTATTAATTGGTTAATATACGTACAAGTTTTTCCCAGTTGAATAGGTTTAAACACAATTTTAATAAACTTTTTGGCATTATTTTGGGTTTTGGGAATTGAAATTGGCCCAATTCAGTAATACCAAGAGCTCTGCTATAGATAGCGAAGGCCGGACCCTTGACCGTAACACCTCGTTATAACGGAACTCTACTGTGTATGGCATTCATAACTGCTCACTAAAAATACGTGACACTTGAGCTTTATCTGTTTTGTTACTTTTGGCAAAACAAACACTAATAATTTTATTTTGGAATGTCAGCGTGTCAAATAATTACTCATATTCTTGAACAACATTCTGTAAACACAATGTAAATCACTACAGTACACTGTCTGTAATGACAAAGATATGTTGCACTGCACAGTTGCGCAGTCTGATGTAGGCTTGAAAGACTATCTAGTTCCCGTGTAAAGTACCTAGAAGCCCATTCTGCCACCAAGTCTTCTTGTAGGAAGGAAATATGAATTACCTCGTATGTAACGACATCTTCGATCTAATGACGCAATAATAGGGCACCATGCAACATCATTAGATTGAGAGTTTACTGTAATATTTCATATTACTTGTGTTGCAGCACTACAATATTTGGTCAGTGTGTAAAAACTGCGTAAGTGCAGTCTGACCCACATACTGATTTTTAGAAAAATTGTGCGTGTGATTCACTGGTATATAGGACAGGTGTTTTCATGCCCAAAAACATGTAGCCATATTTTTTTCCCACAAATTTATTCTGCAGCAATATTTTCCTCTTCTCGATGCACAGTGTGTCTCCTCTCATCACCTGATGAAGCCGATGTAGTCAGCGAAACATTGTGACCGCGCTTCCGCAGAGAAATTTGTTCATCCATCTGTGTGTATGTGTTTTCTATCTGCAAGTGCCACCTGTAAGTACTTGTGCAACCCTCTATTTTTTAAAAATTGTAATTAACGTGTAAATCCCTATCCTAGTCCTGAGGGAGACAGAGCCTTTAAGATGGCCCGCCTTCCCTGATTGACGAGTGATGTGCAGATCTTCAGTTGTTTCAAGATTATTCTAAAACTGCCTAGCATGTGTAAATTATGTTTGCTTAGGTAAAGTTTGTAAAGAATATTACACATATAGTATATATCCATTTCAGGTGCTCCATGTACCCCTGAAGTTTATTTTTATGCTGGTGAATATGGATGTTTTTGTGGTCCTTCTTGGTGTTAAAATTTTGTAGCAGAATTTTATTAAAAGATATAGGCAAATATAACACACCTTTATCTTTAATATGACACCATAGAACAATATTGTCACTGTTAAATGACTCATAGAGGCGAGTCGTCTGTGAGAAGACTGCATGCCAGGTCAGTGACTTGTACTTAAGAGGCTAGGGTGAGGTGTGATGCAGGCGCTGTGTCGTCCTTAATGCTTCCACACTTCTTGAACTCGAACATGCAAAATACATTCACCTAGGCAGTCACCTTAATTTTGTCCATTAAGAGTTGATTTATTTTAACATTGATTCCCCATCGACACTCCATGACTGCAAACTACAGTAGGTAAAGCACAGCTAATGAGTCCATAGTTAAGACATGATCAATCACCTGTGAGGGATGTCTGTGGATTGGTATATTTGTTATGTAATTATACTATGGTATTCTGTAAACATGTTGTTTGTACCTTTCAATCTGCATGGTTCAAAGACTCTGGTGGGCGAACATTCGTTCAGGCATGCTAGAGTGCATGCATTGTGCATCTGGTGTTGTTAATGGTAGGTACCATTCTACTTTGCTGCCAAGCTAGCGTGTTGACGCACATGGTACAGTAAGGTTGTGGTTGCAGTGTCTGTGCACTGTACTTTGTACTGCTAAACTGTCTTATAGTATCCTTTGTTCAATTCATTTATGTACTATGCATTGTGTGTTTATGAATACATAAACTTTGATTCTCAGTAATATTATTCATAACATTAGCAAATGAATGTGAATGTGTTCAGACATGATACTGTTTTTATGCTGTTTTATAGTAGCAGAAAAAAAAGATTTTTTAATGAAGTTGTATTTATACAGGCAGTTTCAGGGGATAGCCAGTACAGTTAGTCTCTAATTAATGGACGTTTGCTATCTTCCCTTTGGTTTGTACAGAAGACCTGAAATTCGCTTCAGCAAACATTTTCAATCCGCAAAGTGAACTAGGCCAGGAATCACATTCCTGGGCAGTCTGTGATGCACACTGCTGTGTTATGTAACACACATGCTGTGTGCTTCCGTACATTTCGAAATATATTTTGCATCCCCATCCCCCCTCTTGAATTATTTTCCCTCACTGGCATATAAGGGTTGGAATTGTTCATCAAACTGTCACAGCTCATTCAAGTCTCCATTACACTATGCACTCTGTACATATGGTTATAAGATTGGGCATAGCAGAATACGTGGCAGAAGGTGCGGAAGGCAATGTTTTCTTAAGTAGCTTCAGAAAACGGAAATCAAAGAGATTACAGCAGTGTTGTTTTAGCAGGAATTGCATACAGTTATTCAATTCAGCTTTAAATTTAGTTGTGGCTGAAAGTTTTTGTTGTTTATTATCTGTTTTGAGTTTCCTATAATTTTGCTTGTTATATTTAAATTACGTAACTTATGATGGCAATATAATGGCTATGTAACAGATGGGACCTCCTGCAAAGAAAAGCCACCAATCTGTTACTTCTGCTGTAAAATTGTATGCGGTGTGGTGCTACAAGTCATGGTATCTGTGGTCAGACATTTCATGAGAACTTGATTTATCGAGAGCCACCATCTACACAATTAAAAAATGATGGCAAAATTAAAGCCAACTTCAGCATTTAAAATAAGAGCTGTGAATGTTGCTCATGTTAATGCATACTGTGTATATGTAGAGTTGTAAATTGTGAGATTAAATATAGTTACATATATTAATTGCTCAGCATGAAATTGCTGTGTGTTACTTGTTTAGGAGCGACATTAGCACTTGGTGAAAAATTCTGTGTGAAACAGTTTTGTGAGTATGTATTCGAAACTGCCTGAAATACAGAACATTTTAAGACCTTTATGTATTGTCTATAATTTTGCCATCAATTTTTGTTCAAAGCGTTTTTTCGATGCTACATCGTTCTTTGAGATACACAGTAAAACCTCTCTATAAAGACTACTCTTGGTTCCACAGAATAGGGTCTTTATGTAGGCGCGGTCTTTACAAAGAGGTTTGATTGTATAGTAAAACCCCTATTTTAAAACCCCATGGTTCTTGAGGAAAGGGTTGTTAGAGAGGTGGTTGTTATGAAGGGGTTGTTATAAAGAGGTTTCACTGTATTCAGCGGAATGTAGCATTTTCTTCTAGATTGAGTAACCTAGATGTGATTGGTAACATTGTTCCTAATGTGGGAAATTATTATTTGATTGTCTTTTGTTTTATATTGTGGGGACTTTTCAGGAGCATAACCCATCCGTTATATTGAGGACTTACTGTACTGTAACTTGTTTCTGAGTTGATGACCAACAGTGAACTAGAACACAGTTACGTATATGTAGAGAGAGAACCTTAAGTTCAATGTAGGGTTGTACAAATATTCTGTATAATGGCAAATCAAAACTTTTATTTCAGTCTCATAAAGAAAAAGTCGTTATGATTGGCTGAATGCATTTGTTCAGGTGACCAACAACTGTTGTTGATCATCTTACATCATTCGTTGAATATATATTACTCATACACATTATAAATAAAAATAAGTTTATGCATTATAACACTTTCTAATTTTAAATATTAACGTCATTACTAAATGTTGCTTATATTTTCTGACGTTACAAAAAATGTGTTACTTTTTGTTAAATTTTTGTGCTGGTTAAAAGTACAGAAAATAATATTTTTTATTCTAGTTACGTGAAACATAGGAAACATTTTTGTCCATTTTTGTTTTGTTTTGAAAACTACATTGGTGCGACTCTACTGTATGTACGTAATGTGTAGTGTAATGCTCTGGAAATGTGAATGACATTGATAAAGCAGTTGGGACTCTCCTCAGGAGGAACAAGACACATATAAACAGCTCGGTGTCGTGGACTCAGATGACCAGGTACTGGAGAATCAGTCTGCAGGACAGTAGCAATATTTATGTGTGAGTGTTTGAACAGAAAACTAGCCGCCAAGTGGAAGCTGAGTCCTTACGTAGCACGGTTAGCGGTAATCTCTGCTGGGATCTGTGATAGTTCTGCTCGTGTTGCGGTGGCGGGAAACTCTGCATGCTTTATAGAACTGTGTTGTAGGATGTAGTAGGACATTTTCTTGTGTTTCAGTGTTCTGTACTGTACTTTTGTCTTTTAGTTTATGTTTGTGTAAGTTTTTTCTGTTTTTGGGTTGACTGTTTACACTCAAACATCAGTATTTTTGTGTACATCCTGTTTGCCTATATTCTTTGCTAATAAATATGGAGTTGCAGGAACCAGAATATAAGTAATAAATCTTGATAACTGTGTTAAAATGAACCATTGCTTACAGGATTTGAGTGAGTCGCTGACGTACAAACTTTTACCTAGCGTCCACGTTTCTGATGCATATTACAAAAAATATTTGCTGTACCCGGAATGGATTCGTAGTAATTAACCTTTTACATTATTAAATTTTAACTATTCTTCTTTTATACAAAACTAAAGAAGTTATATATGACTATACAGTTGTTTTTAAAACCCAGTGTTCTATTTTCCTGTGCTCTGGTCATTATAGTTTACAGTACAGTATTTACTTAGTAAATACTGTAACTTCTATTTTCACTGACCAAATTTGGCTTGTGAAAGTTTGTTGATGTTCAAGACATTTTATATTTACACAGAAATATATTTACTTGTCATGTATTTGTCTAAAAACACTATGCAAAGTGTAGGACAAACATAATTAAAAATACATCCTAAGGTAACAATTATCGTTACTTACTTAAATCCTAGTGACAAAAATCAGTAACACTGTATAAATACTTTTCGTGTGAGAATTTCTTTATCTTAATTCTAAATTTACCAGGAGGTTGGGTTTTGACATAATTTGGGAGCCTACTATTATACTTACTTTATTTTTAAAAAAAAATCTTTTCTGAGTCAAACTTAAGTTGTATCGTTCAATATGTATAATAGCCTACATTGATTGTATATATTTCTGGTGTTGTACATACCATATGTACAGATGTGTTATCTTGTAAATAATACAACTTAGATTTAATGGTCATTAAAAATAGCACATAAATAGGTGGCAATTTAAGGTTTTAAAGCTAATAAACATAGCTTACAGTGATGTATGTATTACTCCAATAAGTCGTATACTGTAGCTCTTGTTTGCGACAAAAATTATCTAACAGTTGACCAGGAACTACGTACAAAACAATAGCATAAGGTAACAAACTATTTATATGAGCCTAATAACTAAGAGGTCAAAAAAGATATTTATAATTTTTTTTAAATGACATATAGAAATAACAGATTTTTTTTTTTTTTTGTAATTTCGAAGAAGATAATATTATGATACATAAATGGAAAATTGAAAGCAAGAGGTGAGACCCCATCTAAATATTTGTGGGAAATTAAGTTAAGAAATATTAACAGTATTGTGATGAAAGTGAATTTTAAATACACTATCTCGTACAGGTTATGTCTGATCTGTCTCTGAGTTGCGTGATTTGTTGTGTGCTTCAGACAGAAGAATCGCTGAGTGAGTTGCAAGTTAGCATCCACCCTTTAGTGAGCAAGAAAGTGCTTTCAGTTCTCAAAGACACGTTTGTGGATGCAGCGTCGCAGGCCGAGCATGCGCAGGCGAGCAAAGAAGAAGGAGAAGCGACTGCACCGGAGAAGGAGCTGTGATAGGCCATCTTAGTAGTTGTCGCGCATTTGTTTCGACTGCACAGAGTAGCATTTCCAGGCACAACAGGTAGCATGGCCAGCAGATGTTTCCCGGAGTTACAGCAGCTGAGCCTGTACACAGTTTTACTTTCTTTTTTTTTTTGTATTTAAATTTGGTTCTAATGATTATTTTGTCTAACTTGACCAAATGCTGACCACAGGGCAAAAGTCTCTTTCACTTCATGTCGAACCATGCAGTAATCCCAGAGTTTTCTTGTTCGTGCTGCACGTATGTTTAGCTGAGAAAGAAATATTTTATATGCAGGATATTTTTATGAGAAAGTAATGGGATAACATTTTAGTGTGCTGTTGCTGAAAATAGTGTTTTTTCATGATGGTGTGTTATCTTTGTAAGTGTTGATGACTGGTGTTATTTTAAGTCGATAGTATTACGTTGCATTTTGGGGTCTTCCGGATGTATCCGACAACTGGAATTGCATGTGTGCAGTTTGTATATGTACCTGTTTGTAAAAAAAATTGAAAGTGTAAATTTTCTGCACGGTATATCTAGTCTCTTCCTACAAATCTTAAATTTCTTGTTATGTTGTGCCTGTGCTGTAGTTCTTCCAAACTGCAAGAATGTACTTAAAAGGAATGTCCGTCTTGTAAATCATATTGATTTACTTGTCATAACTTCATCCAAAGAAAATACAACGCAAGATACTTTACATAGACTGAATACTTTCATGAGTTTATGTTTGAGTTGCTGGCAATGTAATATAACACATAATTTTCATCACATTTTACATTAATATTTTAGCAGCATCTTATAGTCCGTAAATAGAATTATTCATATTTATTTTGTTCTGCCATTTCAGTATGATTATGTCTGTTCTGTATAATTTGTCTGCAGTTACATGCTATAATTTTCATTTCTTCCTCTGAATAATCTGCTGGACAGTTTTTGTGATACACAGGAAACATTAGTATTATTACTATTATTTGATTATTTTAATGTAGTGTTGTTAGTGTATATGTAGTAAGATACCCTAAATTGTCAGATTTTGTTAGGTGAACTTTACAGTTTACCAGATCTGAGAGTGTTATTAATGTTATGTATGTATGTAGAGAGAGAGAGGTATTTATTTGTATTTATCCATGTAAAGGTATGGATATTTGTGAATATCTTGTAGATATCCTGTACCGTGCACTTTAGTTGAAGAATGGTGTTTGTGGAACAGAGAACTTTTGTTTGTTATTGTGTAGAGATATTATCAGAACCATTGTTATATTCCTATTAAATCACTCATCTGCCAGACCGGCATGTTTTTAATGTTGTTGTATTTTTTCTTGTGTGAGCCAGGGCTCGAACCACAAACCTCAATGTTGTTGTTAGGTTAATATGGAGATAGAAAATGAACAGAGCATTTTGGGTGCTTGTGTGCCTCAAGCGTGTAAACTCTTGGACGAAAGGAATTTGTCTCATATTTTACTTATTATTTGTTGTTAATGTTTGTGCTGCAGTACGGTTCCTCCAGAGAATGAGGTAAACATTAAAACTTCCTACACGTGCATTTAAGCCAGTTTTATTTATTTTTTTGGGTTGTCTGTTTTATGCTTTTTTTTTGTTTCAGTGTTTTTAAAAATACCCTTATTTTTGGCCATTAGCTTCAGTTGGGTATTTTGCTGTATAGAAAGAAGACGAACACAATTATTTGAACTGTTGTCCATTGTTTTACGACTACTATATTATTTTCATGTTCTGCTTAGTATGTAGTAAATGTTTCAGCATTAGGGGTGTTATAACCGTAAGTCGTGTTTCTTATATGAACATACCAGACTTGTTACAACGTGGTAAGGGAATGAACGTTGGTGGTGTGCCATACTGAACGAAGAAAGAAATGGGACAACTTTATGTATCATGCAATGATATAGTAATAAATATCAGCAGTAGTAAATTTTAAAACATAGCTTGTTGCAGCATTGAAGCCAAATATTTTTCTTGCTGATATCAAATTTTACTTCTGAAGTTCACCTTAACTACATGGTTGTTAATTGAATCAGTATTCCATGGTAGGACTGTCCACACTACGGACTGTACACATAGTGTATGCATTAATAACAAATTGTTTGGAAATACACTGTAGTTATAAACTTCTAAGTGGTCTCTTTAAAAATGAAAAAGGCCAGAGACTCCTTTTGTGCAACAGTGACATTTTGATTGGACTACTCTGAAGTGATGAGTAGAGAGAGAGAGGAAAGTTACAAAATGTTTGGTCCCAAAGTAATCAAAACACTGCAGTATGTTGCATCTTATATCATTGCAGTATGTTGCGCCTTAAATGATATGAAAATGTTCATATTCAACACTAGTCAACTGTTTGAAGATGAATAACAAATGTTTAATATCGCCTGACTAGAATTCTTGTGGTCCAGGACACTTAAATATATACTGCTTGAAAATTAACATACACTAGACCCCCGATTTTACGAATACTCACAGTTCCTCTCATCCATTCATAAAATCGCTACCTTCGTAAATTCGAT
>PNEQ01013607.1:0-10345 GCA_003012365.1 Medauroidea extradentata | reverse complement strand
TCGAGATTCCGAGTGTCTTCTCTCGAGCGAATAGACCGACTCCCGTAGCATTTAACGGAAAAATAACGCAAGTGATAGTTGAAATATAAATTTATATCAATAGGCAGACGTCTTACGATCAAAAGAACACCGCTAAACAATAGATGTGATCGACCTTTGTCCTAAAAAAAAAAAGAGAAAACCGAGCTGTCGAGTGCCTTCTCACGAGCGAATAGCCCGATTTGCGTAGCGTTTAATGGAAAAAAAAAAGTAGGCATTCCTTACTAGTAAAATGCCCTTGTAAATTATTCACCAAAGAAAGAAGGAATAAGCGGATGTATTTATTCATTGCACAGTTTTATATAACTTAACGTAAAAACATTCCCTCGACGTTGTTGATGAATTGTACGAGAACGTAGATACTAGTAGTGTGCAGAGTGGACAGATAGCGCAACTGTACGAACGTTCACAAGATGGAAGATAGATAGCGGCACCGTAGCATATACCGACGTTGTTCCAAAAACGCCATTTTGTGACGTTCTTACCTAAAATTGTCGAGAATTACATGTATAAGTGATTGAAAATAATCACTTTCAAAGTCAGTATATGCTGTAAAAATAAATTAGGAATCCGGGATTACGTAATACACGAACGTCTATTTAGTTTCCAAGTTCGACATACCCGGAGACGAATGTTTCTACACTTGGAGAATAGGTAGCGCTATTATCGTGCTCACTTGTGAAACGCACGTTTTACAACACGCAGTAACGCATTGTTTAATTAAGCAAATTATGCACCAAGTTAATTGTTTTAAGTACGTATGGTGTTAACGCAATAAAGAAAAATATCACGCTATTATTTATAGGGTTCGTGTAAAAAAGTAAACTCATTCGGCGTGAGACGAGAGAGATATAAAACGCCGTGAAACAGTCTAGAAGGAGGCTGTACTATAGTTAAATGAGCACGTGCGCATGCGCTGGAACTTTGCGTCTATAGTGCGACCTCAATATAGATCCTAATACGTCGTAGTTGGAGAGAGACCGGTCGGCTTGGCACAGGCGCCGCCGCCACGCGGTTTTCAAACTGTCACTGCCGCATTTTTTAACGGATTTTCGCTATTTTTGTTTTATTTTTAATATTGTGAGTTACCAAGTAATAACTGCAACTCTACAATTCATATTTTAATGCCGTGAATTAGATACAGTATGTTTTTATTCATTGTCAACGTAATTCCTTACAATTTTTTTTGTCATATAATTTTGTTATTTTTTGAGGGTTCCTGAGATTGTATTCGTAGATTCGCTACCTTCGTTAAATCCAGGGTTCGTAAAATCGAGGGGCTAGTGTAGTTAACTTTTCTTGTAGTAGGAAGAAGAAGGGAAATAATTGATGTCTCAGTGTTGTGGTTGCCAAGTCATTCTAGGAAGTACTTAATGTGAAATATAGTTTTCAGTGAAGTTATATCTTAGCTAGTGTACGTGTACTGAAATATTTTTTAATTAGTCAGGTTGAATTTGGGAAGTGATGTCATGTATATGAAATAACTGTGCTTGTTACTAGATAACCAAATTTATTATTGCATCTGGTTCCCAGGCCTCCTTAGCCTGTAATGAACTCAAACATGCAGCCAGCTTCAGACATGAAAGTACATAATCAAAGCTGTATAGTATTCATTTCACTTAACTTTCTTTTATTCCAATCTCTTTGAAAGTTGTTAGTTTTTAGGATTTTTTATTTTTATGTGTGTCTGCATATGTGTGTGTGTGTGTGAATATGTATGTGTGTGGGATAGTGACATAGCTCAACATTCAGACATGGTAAAAGTTTAGGGAATGCTTTGGAAGAAACAAACTAAACCAAAACTACCACATTGACTAGTGTACCACCCACCCCCATGTAAGACCAGCATCCTACAGTTTCAACATACTCGCAAAAAAAATTTTTTTCCCCACTGTACAGTTCTAATTTAATTGCTTTTTGTTCAAAAACATTATCAAATAATATTAAATATTACGTGAATGTGTAGATGTTGTAAGAATTAAATGACACCACTAAAGTATAAACAGTGATCAGCACTGTTTGACGTGTTGGAAGTAGTGATCAGTGCTGATTGGTGCGCTGCTGCATGGCTACGGCAAGTGAATGCTCCACAGCATCAGCAGTATGTACTGCACTCTATCTGCAAGTGTTGATACTTAGAGAGTGCATTGTACTGAGGCTTATTCTGGCCGAGCAAGAACCACTATCTCAACCTTGGTTCTCCGCGCTGCAAGTGCTTAGATGCTTGCACATTGGACCAAGAGAGTGAGACAAAGGATCTAGGTGCATGCTGTCTTGGTGCTGCTCAGCGTGGTCCGAGCCATGCGCACTGCAAGTTTGGTACGTCCCAGTGGGCCAACAATCGCCACAAGCTGTGATCATGGCCGTTGCCATGGCCGACTATAATGTCTTTGTTCCGTATTTACTACTTACACGCTACAATCTGACATTAGAGGGTTTGATACTTATATTTTTATTATGATAAACCCTTTCAGAAGTCTGTTATGTACCAGGACCTATTTATCCAAAAAAATTCATTTCTATGTGTGACCTCCACCCCAAATTTTCAATTTTGTTTTTGAGAAAAAATGTGCTTGTGGTACATGGGTAAACACAATATTCAAAATTTTTTGTTTTCAGAACATGCTGCAGTTTGTAACTGTCACCTTCCTTCTTAGGCACATGAACGGACTTTGTGTTTTATTACACCAGCATTGCCACATACCTCAGTATTCCATTTGTCACTATGCTGATAAGATCTTCCATTTCAGGAAGTACTCTTCTGTAGTAGAGAAGTGCTTCGATTAAAATGTTGCTGTCTATGTGTTATTTGACAAGTTTGTAATGAAAGAGATTTTTTTTCTGATGGAGGAAGAAAGATAATAACTTCAATGAACGCTGGTGTTCTGCACCTCAAAATAGCACAGAGTTGGGCTCTTGTGCAAACAGTCCCATCTGCCCTGCTTTCCAATTGTGTGCACCCAGCTGGCTCAGTGTATTACTGTACATTTTCCTTGGCCACTCGAAAGTAAATGGGGAGACGAAAAAGTAGCACATTTTTTGCACGAATATTCTACAGAAGTCAGCACAAAGTGACATAACCGAGCAACAGCCCATCAACCATCATTTGCCATACTCCATGCTGCAGATGTAATTCAAACTACCACTGACAAGTGTCGTCAGAGTTACATTTTCGCAGCTTGACGCTTGGAAACATAGGTAGTTAGTCGACGAGTGTGTTTGTCCGTTTATGCAATAAACGTGGGGTTCTTATAAGCACATTCAAAAGTATTAGAAATGACTGTCTTGTCATTGGTAATCTGTAAATTGTTATATTTTACGATCAGGCAGCCTTAGGTTCTATAATTAGAACCCACATAATTTGTTTTCTGTTTCACACATTAAGAAAATATGTTATTGTTTCTGTTAAGTGTGTCGTCGTTCATGGCAGTAAAAATGAACGGAACTTGAATTCTTAAATTGGGTGTGTCATGTCTTGGTTTTTTTAGTGGCGGTTTTGAGGTACACATTTAAATATAATGTGCATGTTTACGAAATTCGTAATGGCGATAGCGTGCGTTGTAGTGGCACTTAGCCCCAAACTACCAAAGAAAAACTGTTTTCATGCTGTCTCGTCAAACTACCACGGCATCTTGTGCGGCAGAGAGAGAACTCTCATCTCAGGGTATATCGTGGGTTACGAAGGCATGCAAGAGCACGGAAATTAAATAAAGTCAGATTTCATATGAATGGCACATTTATTAAGGCACAACATTACTTGGCATTACAGACGAAGGAACATGCTCCGCCGGTGGGCTACTAAAACAAATTATTGTAATTCAGGCCATTTGCAAGAGTTACAAATAAAAGAGTTCCTTCAGGTCCGCGCACGTCACGCCCAAACGCCTCGGCAAACTCATACCAAAGTTACTTCGCCACTCATATAAAATACCGTAACTGCTATCAAGCTGTGAATAGATAGAGATGAAATAAGAAACGAAGCTAATTCAACTTAAGCACGTGGCCCTCGCCATCACGTAGTCCACCCATCCACGTGGGTGAACCCTATTTAATCTCGCGAGCACAGTCCCGACATGTCTTCATCTCACAGCGGGTCAAGCAGAACTGGGGAGAGTCCAGGGCACGCGAGGTTGACCTGGGGTGCCATAACCTCCAACCCAGCGCACATATCCCTTCGGAACGCTTTTAATTACTATTCTCTACACAGGCTGCTCAGAACTCTCAATTCAAAATATACGACTCCTGGCAATGTATACTAATACACAAATTTCTAGATTACGTTAAAAAGAACATGTTGATATAAAATTAATACAACATACTAAAGGCGCCACTGGCGGAGTGATACATTGCTGCCATCGTCGGAAACTTCGTAACGAGCAATTCCCAGAATTCAAGGCCCTTTGTCCAACTTCACGTGTTCCTCAGGCATCAACCTGTTGCACGCCTGAGGCCACCCACAAAGATCAAACTTACACAAAACTGAAAATGTGAAATACGCCCTATGGCCTTCAAACACAACAAGTTACTTAGATAAAATTCATGAAATACATAGCTAAACAAAACGAGATTAGTCTGAACTCTCTACAACAAAATTGACTGATTGATATTAAGAAATTGATAATTATGAAAATTAAGCTAACACTAGCTCTATGTAGTCCATCGCAACAATTATTCATTAGTTACAAATGAATTTGTTTTAAAATTGATAGCTTCTTGCTTCAGGATGGCATTCCATAGCCTCACAGGACTAAAGTTCATCCACAGATCTTGATGTTAGAAATTATAGCTAAATAAGTAAAGAAATATTTAATTAAATAATAAAATCTTGGCGAACAAACGATGCATTTACACTCAGAAAACCGGACAGACTCATCACTTTGACAGGACAACTTGTGAAATGTGGGGCTTCACTTCACACTGCACACAATATCAGTTTAAACCAAAGTGACTGGTTGCTGTCTTATGCGTGGGCCGGTATTGTGGTCGGTGTTAAGACTACACTGGGTTAGAGGAAACATCATTAAAATTGGAAAGAAAAAAAAACACGGCCTGTGAGGCCAGGCCACTCTACAGCGTCGTGTAAATTAAGAGTCCATGCATAAAAACCAGTGTTATAAGACTTTAACCTACAGGTATTCATAGCTAAGATTACTGTTGATTATAGTTTTATTCAACCCCTTTGTATTTAATGAGTAAGATACTATAGATACCATTTTTCGGACAAGAGTAAACATTGCACAAGCCTATGTAAATAAAATCACGTAGCTGTGTTTATGTTTACATGCAGTAGAAACATATAAACTGGCGGAAAGTAGAAATTAATCAGGGCTTTTTTTAGTGATCACGTTATCCCGAACGACCTATGGTACACAATTGTAATGCTATATACATATATTGTACAAATAATAAATATACTATTCTGCACTGGTCTAACCTGGTCTAATAATACAGATCTGCCATATCGGCGACTTAAGGCGCTTATGAAAATTCACGAGGACAGGGTAGGTTCAAGTTTTTGGTGTTTTTCGAATATTACCCCAGGTAATTTTGCCTGTGTTTAAAATTCCAACTAATGGCCTCTCTGCCTACCGCTAAAACTAATATTGTAATTAATATAAATAAGTGTAAATAATGCACTGTGGATGCAGTTTTTATCATGTACACAATATGTAAGTGATCCCCCCCTGCTGTCCATCATAAGCACTTTATTAGGTGCTTATGGAAATTTACTAGAGTAAGGTCAGTCAACATTTAAAGTGTTCAAGGTGTTAGAAATGTCACTTTTGGCTCTAGAAAATGGTTGGAGCTTTTGTCACTAAAACATACTAAAAGTACAGTAAAACCTCTTTACAAAGACCCCTCACTATTCCCTAGAATAGGGTCTTTATGTAAGGGTGGTCTTTATAAAGAGGTTTAATCGTACAGTAAAACTCCTATTTTAAATCCCACGGTTCTTGAGGAAAGGGTTGTTATAGAGAAGTGGTTGTTATGTAAGGGGTTGTTATAAAGAGGTTTTACTGTAGACATAACCAAACCTCAATGGAGTGAAACTATATGCAGTGTGGGAAATTTGGTGAAACGAGCAAAAACTAATTCTATAATTAAATAATTATATTAACGTGTAAACGATTCACTGTGGACGTCGTATTTAGGAAAATATTTTTGTACAAAATATGTATGTTTGTTTGTTTGGTTTTTTTTTTCTTTCTTTTTCTTCTCACCATCTTAAAACCCTGAAAAGCATTGAAGCCAGTCATAAATTTCTCTATGGTCTTGTAGATCTAGCTATTAAGAGGTGCAGGTAAATTTTGCACCTGCGCTGCATTGCTTTGCTATTAAATATGCACACATGGAGTGTAGACGAAAGTTTTCACATTAAAAAGTGTGAAGTGCCTGAAAATTGTGCATCAAGCAAATAGGGCCTGTTCAATTGAGAATCTCTCTTGTCCCCTTCGCATTTGATGGACCGCAAGTTAAAACAGCAGTGGGTGTTCGTTTAGGGCTCTTTTTTTTTTCCTCTTTCTTTTTTTGCGTTCAATTTTCTGGAAATAATATTGCACTGGGTGTTCGGTTGGTGAGGTCAACATCCTGTGAGTCTGACTCAGACAAACCTCTGACTGGCGTCAGTCAAAAGTTTGTCTGAGTCTGTGTCTGTTTTTTACCTGAGATGTAAGTCACTAGGTCACAGTGACCTAGGTCAAAAACGAGTTGTAGCTTCTTCGTCCACGTACGAACAGATTTTTGCTCCTCAGCAGCACACGACAAATGCACTGCTAAAACAGCAGAAATGTTTAGACTAAGGGGCCTATTTTCATATGACATGACCATTTAAATAAAGGATTCTAAGATATGTTTGTTTTTTTGTTTTTATTACTCTAGGCCACAATCTAAGAGGAAGAGGTCTTGACACTGCGTATGCTCTCCAGCAAGAGAAAGTGACCCCCTTTTTGTCACCGAGCGCTAGTAGTAATTTGGTGGAAGATTTGTCTTGTTTAAATCTCCAGTTTGACTATTTTTGCAATAATTTATATAAAATAATGTTAATAAGGTAAGTTTATATATAATATACATGTTTCATGTCCGTAGATGCATTGGCATGTGTGGAACTGTTTATAAAAGTAGTATGAAACAATATACTATGTATTATTGTTTTAGTGAACACATTCGAACAAAAACTATATCATCATGCCCTACAAAATTTTAGAATCATTGCAATGTGCATCTACATGTAAAAGATTGAAAAACTAAATTTTATGGTTGAAAAAAATGTGTTCCAATACAAAATTATGCTCCCATTTTTTTCTTCAATATAATACCTGCAATTCTGGTAACAACTTCACATTTTAAGCTAAGTCAAATACAAATACTAGACAAATCTTCCACCAAATTACTACTAGTGCTCGGCGACAAGCACGGTCGTAGAAGAACAGGTCTGGACACTCGCCTGGATATTTGACGCCCTTGTTGTTTGGCTGCAGTTCACCAAGTTACCGAGAATATTGTGTTTTATTGGCGCTGATGTTACGGCAGTCGGACTAAACTCCGCCCACTTTCTTTCCGCTAAGATAAACAATTTATCAAAACGTATTTTTTATCTATTTATGAAATACTTTCTTCGCTCACAAATTTAAGAAAAGCCTTCAGCAATCTTTATTTACTTTATAAATTTAACAATAGAAAAAAGTGGACGGAGTTTGTGTCCGACCGCCCGAATTATAGCGCCAAAAAGCACGACATTCTCGGTAACTTGACGAACTACAGCCAAACAACAAGGGGGGTCAATCAAAATACATTAGTAGATAGGCGAGTGTCCAGACATGTTCTTCTACGACCGTGGCGACAAGAAGGGAGTCACATTTTATTCCTCAGTGTCAAGACCTCTACCTTCATAGACCATGCTCTAGGCAAAACACAAACAATTCACTTTAACAAAATAATAAAAAAAGTTTATTTTTTCACAATTTTGTAATGAAAATATTCTCTGTTTGATCTAAATTGTGTTGCTGATCGCAATGTCTTCATCGATTTCAAGTAATGTAGGCCTAAAGTTAGATCTGAAGGTGAAAAAATTTTCATGTCTTTTTTTTTTTTCTACTTTTAACAGAATTTTGGGGAAATATTTTATTATTTTTATTTGTCTCTTGCTTTGCTACAGTAGGAAATGTTGTTCCTTGGTGATACCAACCTAAAATGTAAAGGTACTTCAAAGATGTCGGCCAAAAACAAAAATTTCTAATAGGTGGAAACTGGGGTCGTTAGAAATTGGTGTTGCTACAAGTTTACTGTAGCGTAGTTTTTTAGTTTTGCTATTTGTGTTTCAAATAATTCTAATTTACATTGGAGCGTGCCTTTAATCAGATAATTGAATGTACAGTGAACCCTCGATAACTCGTACCTTGATGTCCCGGACTTCGGATAACTCGGACAGAATTTCAAAAAACAAAATTAATTTTAATTAAATTATTTTTTGGTCAAAAATCATAAGAAAATTGTGTCCGCCTTATTTAAAAACAGTATTAAGCTTTAAAAGCAGTTGCTCATCGCTACGTAGCCTTTAATAATCCCACCGTAAAATATGTGGCATGTTCCGTGTGGTTAAATGTTGCTAGCGAGGCGCGCAAGTAGAGATGCAACTCAGCAAGCGCGTGAGTAGAGACGCAACTCAGCAGGCGACCTCGCTTCTTTATCTTTCCTCCCTCTACACCGCGCGAGACTTATACTAACGTGCGTCATAAATAAACAATACAGTATGATGCTGGTGAATTGGACGGTAACTACACGTCACAATAGCACCTACAGGAAAATTTATTTTGTTCTGATATGTGCAATAAATTCAAGATTGCAAAACAATTTGTTCCGGACATTAATAAAAAAAAAAATTAAAGCCATTGGTTTGCAGTTAATGTTGATGGTATCTGCGAAATTTATTTTAAGTGTAAAGATTGTGTAAAGACGTCACTGATATATGACGACGCAGCCAAGATAAGATAGTATGAAGGGAGGCCTACAAGCGCACATTATCACTTCAACCACGGCCGTAGACTTCAACCAAATAAAAAAAAAAAAAGGAGGAAAGGTTGACTGAGATTTACGTTGCTCCTGGCCTCGTATTCTAACAAAGAGACCCTGGAAAAAAACAATTTCTCGTAGGAAACTAGCAGCTGGGTGCAGACACTGTGACATGCTGATGTAGAGCAATTTTTTACGCAAACATCTCGTTAGTTGCGTGTGGTCACGTGCGGTGTTTTTATTGCTGTTGAGACGGTACCGGTTGACCTTGACTACTTCCGCTCGTGCTCTACCACCCTAGCTTATCTCACACACACACGCACGCACGCATAGACTGTCGTCATCCAGACGAGAGAAGGGGTGAGAACTTTTATGTGGTCGAAGGGTGCCTTGGTGCCAGCTTGTAGCACAGATAAAAAAGATCAGACAGAAGTAGCATAAAAAATAAATAAAAAAGAATCTGCTGGCCTAGGTTGTTTGACATTCTTTCTTTTATAGTTCTCCCGTTACAGTGATAATTTCCCCACTACCCCCTCCTGTAAATTGATACATACAAAGCAGTATATATTGCCGATTGCTGCTTCTTTTGCTTGTAGAAATGATAGCGTACTGGTTTCCTCACGTTTCTTTTGATTAATGACTGATTACCTTCCTCCCCAGACGCCCCTCGATAACACGGGACAAATCGTAACTCGGACAGATTCTCCCCCCTTTTAGTCCGAGTTATCGAGGGTTCACTGTATTATGATATAAGATTTGAATATGCTAACATTTCATTTTACATAATCGAATATACAAAATTTTATGGCGTATTCCAATTACTGCACCCGAATGCTTCCGGTGCACACCCGACGGGTGCCGCGTGTTCCAATTACCAGAACTCCAGTTGGGAGCATTCAGATTTTCATATTCCAACTGAGAGTTGCACTCGATGAGTGCGCACCGGGAGCAGTTTTTGCCGCACCGTCTCGGCAAATGAGTGCAATTATGGCGCAGGGTGGCCACCAGACTTGAAAATCGGGAAATATACGTGAATTTTCTTGATCGGGAAATATACTTGAATTTTTTCCAGAACCGGGAAATTTTAAATTATCTTACGCACACCAACTCACTTTTAGGTTATGTTACGTGTTACGTCGGCACTTCCTTGCTGCATGCCTTCGTGCATGTTTATCGACTGTCATGGCGGCAACCATCATGCATCATAGTTAATAATTAATATACATGTTACCAACTTCGCCTACAGTTTCAGTACAAATTGGTTTATTTCGCGCGATAACGCCTATTCCGCCCGTAA
>PNEQ01013606.1:46485-47654 GCA_003012365.1 Medauroidea extradentata | reverse complement strand
GGTGATCAATTTTTTCTAGTGGAATGTTGGCTTCCATAAAAGCACGAACTGTTGAGGTTACAAATTCTTGCTTGTCATCTTTTGCCTTTTTTGTGCGGGAAATAATGTCCGTGAGTGAAACCTGACGTTTCACAGCACCTGAAGTTGAGGCGGCTGGAGACTGTTTTGCTTCCTGTGCAAATGCCTTGTTTTTTTTGTGAGTAGCACTGCCGTTAATGTGTTTCAAACACGTATCCTTTCTGGCCCACTCGATGCGCACGTTGCAATATTTGCACATCAATATTTTGTTGATCTTATCGAAGACATAAAAACCTTCGTGCGCGAATTCTCTCTCGCGGTCATAAACAGTAACCACCATATTAAACACGTTAAATAAATCACTGCATTCCTGTTAAAAATCGCCTTCACGTAATAAACACCCCCAAATAAACGTACGCTATAAACACCGTTGCCACTTTCTTATTTGTTACTTATTCAAGATCACGAAAACACAACAAATACGCATAAACAAAGCTCAAACAAAAATTTTCTATCGTATTTAATCGATATACACACGTTCGATATTTCGATATATCGCAACTTGTCGTTGGCACTAATCGATTTATATCACGGTAACAAAAGAAACGTAAACAGTCAACGAATAAAATGCTAATTTTGTGACATTTTTCGTGATTTTTCATAATTTGCGTAATTTCGCGGAAAGTGCTGGATTTCTGCGAAAATTTCGCGATTTCGCGTGCCGCGAAAAACAGGTGGCTCTACGTATATTCCATTACAGAATTGTCTATAATGTTCTTTTTGACAAGAGTTAATATCGGCTTTTCATTATATGCTTTTATTTTAATGTGGGATTTTTCAGCAGCACTGCAGCATTTGCTTGCAATGGTGTATGTCTAAAAAAACTTTAGTTTGTAATATCAACTCATTCCTGGAATCGTTCAAAGATAGCCTACTTCAATTAATTCAGCCAAATATCGCCTAGGTTTTAGAGTCCTAACCAATAAAAAGTACTGTAAAATGTAATACAGTTCATTATTACAGCCAAAGACTACCTATGTTTAAAGGTAATGGACACATCACAGAGGTAGTCACAGAATTTATAATTTCAGCTACTTGGTTTAGCAACTTACCTCTACGTATATTCACAATGTTATCAAAATTGTAGTATT
>PNEQ01013606.1:36485-41485 GCA_003012365.1 Medauroidea extradentata | reverse complement strand
CAATTTCCGAGCCACATGGCAATGTTTCCGCTCTCGAGTATGGCTGCTCTTTCAACCAATTTACTATTTCTGTGGTTTTGTTTGATCTGCAATCAGTTTACTAGTACAAATTATGCTAATATTTCATAAAATCGTAATTTCTTCAAACTTACACTGTTCTGAGGGCATTAACATTTTGCAGGTTTTTTTTACTAATTCAACAGAACATCAAGTTGTCATTTCTGGTAATAAAATAAATTTAAGTTATATATAGAATATTCAAAACAAAAGAGAATGCTTAAGATAACTTCTATCACGTAGGCGAGAGCAATGACCTTAGAATTAACTCTCTCCCTTGCTACTTACAACTAACTAAGACCTTACATAAATAAAGAGAATTTTATAAAATAATAACACAGCAACGTAATGTAAAATAGAAACCAGTTAAAATAATGAAATTGATTTTTAATGACTGCAATTTGTATACTAACTGCTATAACACTTTTATGTAAATTATTTTACTTTATAAATATAATATTTTATGTGCTTTATGGTAGATTGAAACCATTCATAAAACTAGAGTTACTTTAACCAAAAAGGTGAAATTAATTTTTGTATGTAATGTATGTTTGAATTTGTTTTTAAATACGTACAGCAAAGTTTACCCCAGGAACCTTAAGATTTGTTAAAGTTTTAAAGTTTGTTTGGATGAATTATGTCATAAATCTGGTGTATGTATACTTATTTCAGGCTACAAGCATAATGTTGAGCTAAAATTAAAATTTTACACAAATAAGGCAAAAATAAAATGATATTACACTGTGAAACATCCTGGTAGACACATACGAACTCTTGTCCATATTCATGTAAATACTTTCTTTACTGATGTTGCAAAATATAATCTGATGTACCGTACTTCACATTTCATTCAGTTATTGCCTACACAGTGTAAGTTCACATAATTTTGACATTTCTCTTCTGAGAAAAATGTGTGGCAACACATTTTTGTGGTGAATTTTAAACCATTCTGACTTTCTAGAAAAACTAACTCCGTGCAATCCTGTTTACAGACACTTTTCTCAGAACAGAATCAAAATAAAAGCTTATACTGTATGTACTATAAAATAAGTGAAGAAGACTTTGGCTGCTAGGTTAAACCAACTGAATAAAATGACAGAAGGTTGAGGTACTCACAGGCTAGTATTTCATGAAAGTTTCACACATATAAAAGGACGAAACATAGTTGTGCGGGTGCACAGTTGCGCGACATTTCGCTGGCTAGGCCAGCTTCATTAGGCTGTGAGTTCAGGCACACTGAGTAATGACAGCAGTAGAAGCGTGGTTGATTACCCTAGTGGCAAGGGAGCAAACTAGAGAGTGGCGGGAAAATTAAAAAAGAAGAGATGTGAGGGTGCAGTGGTATTCTGGTGCTATGGTTGCGATTATCTGATGTTGAGACCTGGGGGTTGTCGAGATTTACTAATGTATTGCTATTGATAGTTCCCATCACCTTAGTTCTGAGCTATTGTTTGATGGTGGTAGGGCTCTTACTACTTTGGAGTCAAAGTTTTGTTTGTATGATGCAGCATGTGTTGCGACTGGTTTGTCAAGTAGGTCCACTTTGCCAGCTATTGCTTGTTGTGTGTCTGTTCTATGACAGTTCATTCTTTGTTTGATTGTGTTGGTGGTGAGACCAATGTATTCTGTATTGCAATGTTTGCACTGCAGCTGGTATATGAGGTTTTCTGTTGCACAGTTGTAGCGGCCTAGTATGGGATATGTGTCATTGCTGAAAGAAATGGAGGATTGAAGAACGGCACAGGAACCACAGCGTGGTTTAATGCAGGGATGGGAACCTCTTGGTGTTATGATAGTATTGTTGGATGTGGTTGGCTTAGGTTTCGGATGGACTAGTTTACTGTGGTGATTTGGTGGGCGTCTGGAGATTAGACTGGAGGCTTAAAGAGCAGGTTTTAGTTCGTGGTGCAGAAGCAAGGATTTTGTGGCCAGATTTTAAAATAGCTTTCAGTTTGTTCATGTTCATGACCATGATATGGAATTATCAGAGGTATATCTGTACTTGCAGCCTTGGTTTTTGTCTCTGTTGGTTGGAAACGGCTCGGTGAATTTGGTTGTAAACCAGATTTTCAAGGTAGCCCCTGTCAATGAATGCTTTCGCTATTTGTTCGCACTGTTAGTTGAGGTTACTGTGGGTAGAGCGTATATGTTTGGCTCTGGTGGTGAGACTGTATAGTAGTGAATTCTTGGCATGGCATGGGTGATAGATGTCGAAATGAAGGTATTGCCAGTTGTTGGTCAGCATGGTGCGCACAGAGGTGTGAATGGTGTCATTCTGTAGGCTTAGCTCAATGTCTAGGAATATTGCATGTTTTATTGAGTATGACAAGGTGAATTTGAGAGGGCTGTGAGTATTCAGGTATTCCAGGAATTGAATGAGATTGGTTCCTGTAGAGATTCAGATCATGAAATGTCATTGATGAAATGCACCCAGCAAAATGGTTGGGTAGTCTAGTGGCCCATAAAGCAATGTCGTTTAGAGAGGCCATGGAAATGTTATAACCTTCTCAGGATCAAGCGAGTTCGCCAATTAACAGCTGGTCAGTTATCAGCCGCAGAGCCATGTCGTTTAGAGAGGGCACGGAAATGTTGCAGCCTTCTCAGGGGTCAAGTGTGATAACCATATATCTTCGGCCACAGGCTAGGCCTTACGTTCGTCCCAGTAATTCACGGCCCAATGTGCTTTGGCCAGTTTGTTTGTATATAGGCCCGATGTGACCAGTTGAATTAGTCGTATTTCTCAGAATATGCCTTGCTGTAACTTATGTTGTTGCCATTGCATTTTGTTCTTAGTGTCGTAACCCTTGTTGTAACTCATGTCTGCACCAAACTGTGCAAAACCCAAACCTGATCTTGTTAAACGAATGCAAACGATGCCGTAACATATTTCCATATCAAGTGAATGTAACCTGTCTATGCTTGAATGTAACCTGTCTATGCTTGAATACAACCTGTGAAATTTACTTGCTTCACTTGTATCCTTTCATGACACTTCCTACGTATCAACCTCTTAACATTCAACATACGGCGAGTGACATCTGCCTTCCCTTATACATATGACAAGATTGACTCCCTGCGTTAGCACCAGAGTTCTTCCTTGATAGCTCACCTAGCAGTCACTCGCTGGGTCAAGGGTGGCTCTAGTATAGATCACTCTGGAAGAGTAAACATATCTTCTCATGCTCTCTCTCTAATAAACTCTCTTCACACTTAGCAGCCACCAGAAATGCAAACGCAGTGGGGGTTCGTCAAATTTTTCGTCAGTCTGGTACTAACAGCAATGTTCAGGAGTCATGGTGACAAACTTTTCTAAATGGTTAGAAACTAGGTACACACATGCATCCTGTATTTCCATACATAACAAATTTTAGATTGCTGAGTAAAAGTAATATGTATGGTAATTTGAATTTCTATAATAAAAATAGCAACCAAAACAATATTATCTCTCCAAAGACAAACTTAATAGACCCCTCCCAACCCTGCTTATAACAACCAGTGCCCATAAGTAATCCATAACCAACAAAATTGGCTGCAATGGCATCCAAACTATACAGCAAATACCTGTTATAATAGTTTTTAAGTGACCAGGAAAAAATTTAAGTATGTATGGAGTAGAACTTTATAAGCAGGACTGAATAATTTTATATCAGTAGGTGGATATTACACAAAAGAAACTATAAAATTTAACAATTTTAATATGTATACAGTTATAAAAGCACGTTATCATATTTTAATGGTGCAGTTTATGTGCTTTCAGAAACATCATTCTGCATAAATAACCAGAAAATATAATACACTGTACTTACAAGAGTGACTTCACTTATCTTCAGGATGTCCCATCTAGTTTGGTTTAGAGCTTAAGGGTGGCTTGCCTGAAATGTTTAGTTAAACAAGTATGAGACTTTAAAGTGTGGTTAGTAACAGAGCAAACCTGATATCCTCCCCTCCATCTGGCAAATGATGGTCAGTTTGAGCCAGGCGAGGGATAAGATAATCACAACATTGGGATTAGGTCACTTTCACTCACCTAAAAAAGAGTTTCTATAAGTTGGTGCTTCCAGTCAGAAATATGCGTGGGCGGGTGCCCGGGTCTTTGGACCGGCACTGCTATGGGTTTCACTGGCATCTTGAGTGGGCTAATCAAAGACTTCTTTAGCCGGCGAACCTCACTCAGGATTTTACCTGGAAGCTAGCCACGTCCTTAACGACTGACTAGCTAATGTTGAAGGCCCTCCTTACATACCCAAGCTTTAGAAAGTCGAGCAGGGTGGGTGGTCTCCCAAAGGAGGAGATAATGGTATCGGAGAGGTCACCTGCAGGAGCAGGCAAGTGAACTAACCTGCCAGAAATATCGCCGCATGGGCACGCGAAAAACCTCTACACACAACAACAGAATTCCCCAGCTAACTACTTGATGCAAGCGACCATGATTTTTACATGAAAACTTAATTAAAAGCAGAAATAACAAGGATATTTACATACACATAAGTTCCCTTTAAAGATATTGTTTATACCTCCAAGAAGTCTGTGATTTATTGGTACACAAGCAAATAGACACGTGGCCAGCAGTTATTTACAAAACAAATATGTAAATAAAGAATACGAACATTGTAAAGTAATCTCACCTTAACACGTTGTAATGAGTAATTTATAAATTTAGACAATGCATTCTACCAACATATTTACTGTACTGTACTATAGCGGACATACACCATTGCAATATTATGTCGTCCCAGAAATCTTAGAAAGAGACTAAGAAAAAACAAACTAACGAAAAAAAAAAAAAAAAAAAAAAAAAAAAAAAAAAAAAAAAAAAAAAAAAAAAAAAAAAAAAAAAAAAAAAAAAAAAAAAAAAAAAAAAAAAAAAAAAAAAAAAAAAAAAAAAAAAAAAAAAAAAAAAAAAAAAAAAAAAAAAAAAAAAAAAAAAAAAAAAAAAAAAAAAA
>PNEQ01013606.1:0-36385 GCA_003012365.1 Medauroidea extradentata | reverse complement strand
AGCACATCCATAAACCAAAGCAACAGCACATGAAAAATCCCAAAAGGAATTAGATAACAACAAATCAAGGTAAATAAAATAAACATACAAAAATAAAAGTTGAAATACAAAACAAATTAATCTGTAAAACTCGAAAGGATTGCTTCTCGAGAATGGAGCTTAAGCCCGCCTTCCTACCTTACCCAGGGTTGCTTCTTGAGACTGGAGCCTAAGCCCGCCCGCTATCCTTATCGAGGTTTGATTTTTGAGAATGGAGCCTACGCCTGCCCACCTCATCCTATTCAGTTGCTTCTTGAAAATGGAGCCCAAGCCTGATCCTGCCTTTACCTGTACTAAAACTAGCTTTAGGAGCGACTGAGATGTCCCTAGCCACGCAGGCAGTAAAAGGGTACGCACCCTACTGTGATAACTCAGCCACCACATGGCGCACACTTCTTTCCTCTGGAAATGGAAGTAGTTCACTCTGCGCAAATTTCCAAGGATTCATGTGAATAGACCAGGAGTTAATTCAGTGAATTGTAATCAGTGAATATTGTACATTGTAACTTGGGCTTGTAAGGTAGCGAAAATGTGTATTCAGTGACCAGCTATGTTTGTAAACTGTGAATTGTGATCTGTATAAAACTGAGACTTAATACATTTTCTTATTATTAATTCATCAGTGTGCCTAATGTCTGATAGCAATATTCTTGTAATGAACATTACCCAGGAGGAGAGAGAATTCATTGAAGAGTGTAAAGTTCAAGCTGCAGAAAGATGTAGGCTAGTTTTCCGAACCAGCAACACTGTACCTGTAGAAGTATTTCCACCACCTCAGAAGGCGCTGGGTAAAGAACCCTCACTATCTGACCTCTGCCACAAATACAAGGGGATTGAGAACAAGCCTTCCAAGCGTAATCGGAAGAACTTTAGCCGAATCTTTAAAGAGGTTTGCCGGCTGCACAGGCTTTGATTAGCCCAATTAAATCGGCAGTGAAGGCCGACCCCTCACCACACCCGAGGATACAGCATCTGATTCACTAAGTGAGACAGGCACCTCAATATCTACCAGAAAATCTGCAGGAGCTATTTTAGAGAGACAAGTGGATTAATAGCCTGTCCCATTTATAAAGTGAGAATCTGTGCACAACTGTTCTTATTAGAGATTTGTTACTGTGTATACTGTCCCAGAAAGCTGGGACACATGGCAATCTCTCTCCCTCAGGGAACCTCTCTCGTGTGCTTACTAGTGCAGGGCAAACCTACCACACCTCCTTGAGGATTATCAAGCCCATTTAGCCAAGCAGAGTGTGACAACTTGTAGAACGCCTCGTTATGTCATAAACTTATGAGGTTGGGGTCATTTGATAAGTTTTACGAGCAAAGTTGTCTTGTGTCAAAAACATTATCGATGAAGCCAACTACATGGATGCAAACGGGTAAATTTCACTCAAGTTACGTTTAGAACAACTTAAACTGGAATTTCGACCGACCTTCCGAAAGCATTGAATATGTAGTGCTGCAACCCCACACGTCTGCAACGCACTTAGTGTTGGTGCATGCCCTGACTCTCGTTTAGTCTGGACGTAGCCCATTGAAGAGGCGAAAGCAGCACAGCCGAAGCGGTTCTACAACCTCGGATAAGCTATTACCTTGAGATCATGAAGACAACGCACTATGCTTAGGCCTACAGAGGATAAAATATTGGTGGATAATTCCCTAAATGTTTAATAATTATGCACAATTCCCGTAAATTCCATGCACATTTCTCAGATTTTCCTGCCGCTGGACACCCTGAAGAAATAAGACACCCTGAAGAAATAACCTCGTAAAAAACCTTAAAAACTTCACCTGAAACACATCTGAAATGCACCTACTAAGTAAATGAGTATGTAACAAGACTGGTAAATTAGGCAGTCCACATGATGCATACTCATGAGTGGGTAACTCACGCTTAGCTATCCCGTCTAATGATGGGTTGTTTGCAAACAATTCATACAAAATCATAACAGATAAAAAGAGAAGGCCAAACAACAAATGATTCAAAAGAACTGGAATCAGATAAAAAAGCAGAGAACATAAGAACTAAGGTTGTGGTGGAAACCTGTTTAATGTTTTGATAGTTTATATACAGTATTTGTCCAAGATATGGTTTGTTTGTAGACATACATTGTCACTAATTTTTAATGTAATGAACAGTTTTTAGATTTCACAGTTTCTGTCCAGTGGCATGTTAAAAGTACAAATTTGCATATAGTAACAGTTTTATACATAAAAGAAAACCAACTGACTTACCAAAATGAAATAATTCACACTGAAGAACATTGACAACAGCTGTGTTAAGATATATATAAAACTGCAATGAATTTCATTTGTATATTTAAAACATTACTGAATTTGAAACAAAAAATTGTCAATATTCAATCATTTTTAAAAATACACAAATTAAATTAATTGTGGTTCTTATACATATCTTGATGTAGCCCATGCACTGTTTTTCAGTGTGAAATAATTCAATTCGGTAAGCAGGTTTTCCATTAACTAGAGATGGGTTGATTCAGATTCCAGAATCAATCAATTCCATCAATTCCACTGGAATCAAAGTTCTGGATTTGAAACTGAAATACCGGTAATCTATTCTTAAAATAAATCATAAGAGTATATTTTTAGTCTCGCAAGTTTATTAGAACCCAGATTTTGCAAGGCCTCAGAATGCCCGAGAATAAACTCGTAAAATAGCTGTCTCATACGATCGCTATCCGCGTTAAGTCACTATCTCTTAAAATTGCTGGATTGTAAAATTGTTATCTCATAAAACCCAATACTCCTCAAACAGGGGTTCTACTGTACTGATTTACACAAATAGTTTTGTGTATAAATAGCAAAGTATTTGTGGTTTTGTGCTGGGACAGCACGGCCTGGCTAGAACCCCCGAAGATTCCTTGGGTGTGGACTCTTAACTCAGCCTCAGTTTATTGTACAATGCCTTATTAATGACTATAGCGCCCAGTGGAACTTGGACTTTATCGTCAGTGCCCCTGTGTTTGGGAAGCGCCCCATGTAATGGGCCCGCGGCACCTCGCCGATCTTCGTGAATGTTTGAGTCCCGTCTGCTATCTTCGTCGCCTCCCTCCTTTACTCCCTCTCCCTCCCCTACTTCCCCTGCTCTACCTGGCCTTCTGCCGTCATGTGTTCCGGCACTCTGTGTCCTGCGCCCGCTAAGCAAGGTTGCCTGCTACTCACTACCTTGATGCTTCATCAGCATACGTCAGATTGGTAAGTTAACTTTCTTTGAATAGGGTCGTACTTTCCGGTGTTCATTATGGTTCGGCAAATCACACGTTCACCTTAGTTTAGTTAGCTTGTTAATACTTTTGATTTAATCTAGCTATCTCTGTTTGTCTTATCGTTCTTTCGTTCTTCAATTAATTATGTGCCGGCTGAGCGTCGATGTGGCGAGTGGATCAGAGTCAGGTGTTTTTGGTAACTATGCTAATGAGACTTATGTAAAATGTATCCTTGCTACAAGTCCTTATTTATTGTGACATTGAATTTATGTATCTTTGAGCAAGTGTGTTCAATTCTGTAAATTTCAAACTGCCAATACATATGACGTCGCTGATTCACATGTTGTGTGTTCGCCCTTCATTTTGTTTCGTCCTTTATGTGTTGTGTGTACTTGCTTGCCTGTGAATTTTGCCCGTTTGACTGGGCAGGGCGTGTCCCTGTTTAGTCATCTGTGCCTGAGTGAGTGGGTAGTTTTTAACAGAATTGCAACTAATATAGCACAAAAAAATGGAATCCTCAACACCACTGGTAACAAACAGTGAACGTAAACAATAAATAAAAACTAGTTCCACAATAACCACCAGCGTATTTGTTTATACAATTATGTTGCATTGAATTCAGCATTGAATACTTCTACAGCTCGCTGGGCAGTTACTAGCACCTATCACACATTAAAAACAAAAAATACAAACACATTAGCTACAAAAAAACAATGCTTCAGCAATAACAGCCATTTGCGTTTGTTGCATCCATGGCCATGGTGCTGATGATTAGTCATAAATACATATACAGTTTCAAAGCCCTGTTAGTTCCATTTTCTCCCACAGTGCAAGTTAGGCATGTTAAACAACTGCTGCCATGATAGATTTATTAATGCATGCCTTAAAACTAGAGTTGTTCCGATACCGATATGTAGTATCGAGATCGGCCGATACTAAATTTTTTTGTAATGTATTTGTATCAGGCATGTATTGGCCCAATACCTTGGAATCTGGTTACGAAAATGGAAATGGGTGAGTTGATCATTTCTAATGCACTAACAAACGCCTAAATAAATTAGCAGCAACATACTTCAAGCAGAAATGTTGGTGCGATAAGATACGGTGTAGTAGCTGGCAAAGCAAGAACACACTCACGTTTTGTAATCTGCATAGCCGGCTTGGCTGGCCTAACGCTGCAACTACACAGCAGTTCTCTGTGCCGTAATTAGTTGCTAGATATAAAATTCTCCCTTCAGCAACAGTACGACAATCTGAGAATTGTTGTACTGTGAAGTGTTCAGCCACTTCCCCATCTTGGTTAAATCTTTAAAAGGTGTTTTTATTTTCTTATTTAAATTTATATGTAAATCTTTCTTAACAGGCTATATGCCATTTTCAGGGTGAGTTTGTCAGGTGTCCGGTATGATACAATAGAATTCAATTACCTAGTAATTGGGGACATGTTAATATAAATTCATCTTTTCAAAATTCAATATAAATATAGTCAAGGAATTTTAAAGTAGAGTCATTTGCTTATTTTCCTGGCTTGTTTGGTTTCAAATCGACCACAGTAAAATTTTAATTATTTTTGTTGATATAACTTTTTCTTGTATTTTGACCAATTTTTGAGTTTTGGCAATTTTAGCATATTATTAAATTTTCCCTGGTGAAGTGAGTAACTTCAGGTGTTGCAAGCTTCTCCAGGCTGTAGGATTTCTGGCGCCGACGTTGTGGTTGATCGCTTGCTACATGGAATTCTCTCCATGACATAGGTTATTGACGCACGTAGGTCAGCCATCACAGGGGGTTGCTTAGGGTA
The DNA here is from genome assembly GCA_003012365.1 of Medauroidea extradentata. NCBI lineage: Eukaryota > Metazoa > Arthropoda > Insecta > Phasmatodea > Phasmatidae > Medauroidea > Medauroidea extradentata. The sequence goes on along the minus strand of PNEQ01013606.1, from coordinate 31,318 downwards.
TTGCGCCGCGAAAGTAGTTCCACTGTTGCATACTTTTTGTCCCCAATTATTATATTTGTGTGGATAAACAATTTTATTTCAATGTAAAACCTATAAACGGAAATTTTGGAATCCTTTGTGATCTGTTTTAAGTGTAATTTTGCTGGTTTTGGGAAGATTGGAGTCTGTTGTATCACTCCGCCGAGGTCTGCTATTAGTTACCATGTCCGTCGAGGGTTTATCAGTCGTGTCGTGCGTATTTTCCCTTGTAACGTTTAATATCTCTTTAACTTTAAATTGTATTTTGGTTTGCACGGCCGGCAGTATGCCGAGTGAGTTACCATTCTTCGGGTTCTTTTTGACCGCGCCTCTGTTAGTCAAATTAAGAGACAAAGTTTTGACGCTTGATAATTGTGCCATGCTAAGTTGTATTGTGTAATTTGCTTAAAAGATGATTGCAATATATGAATATTTTTGTTAACATATTTGTGGATTTCATTTCTGTAGAGTTGCGTTATGATCTTGGTAGTATCCCATTTGTTTCTTGTGTTGCTATAACGCAGCACAGTATCTAAAAAAAGGTCAGTTAGGACGGTTCCGATATGTTAAGATCAGCCAATATTTCATACTGAATATCAGTACAGTAGATTCTCTAGCCACTGTTTCCACGGGACTAACAAAAAATTCAACACATGAGGGATTTCAAAGGACATGGTGTTAAAATGCTATAAAATAAAGAATGGGCCATGGATGCCGATATTTCAATCCATTAGGTTTCAATACATAGAGAATCCACTGTATTGCGTCAGCAATGCACTATGACTACAGAGTCATCCAAAGAAATGAACTCACTCTTCAGGAAAAAGTTGCCCTTCATAAAAGACATCATTGCCAGTGTTCTGGGCAAGGTACTCAAACAGCTCAGGAAAGTTCTGGATATAACTTTTGACCAGTTCTATTGCCTTGTGAGAGTACAGCCATGTCTGCCCATCCTTCCTAGTGTAGCCAGGAACCTGCAATAAGAAACCTACGTGTCTTTAAGAACGAAGCCACAAGAAAATATTAAGCCACAAGATGAAATTTATTTACTCTTTTCAAATTTTTTCTTCTAAGTTTTCCATTAAAAAACCATAATTAAGTATTTTATCTTCTGTTTCATGCCTCTTTCATCAAATGTATCTCAATCTCAAAACAAATACTAGGCCATATGCTTTTCTGACCAAATACTCTAACCTGAGATCAATAAACCATGCATTTTCAAAAAGGATTAAAAATTACGACACATAAAGTTAGGAAAGAACAAAAAAAAAAAAGAAAATACTAATTTAGACATTCCACAGTACAAATTATATAAGCGACAGATTAGTGCCCCCATAACTAGCTGTTTATAAGAATTATGTAACATACAGCTACATCATCTGAACTGATTTACCTTAAACCAGACACATTAGGTATTTGAAGACCAGTAAGCACAAATTACTAATGTACATAAATGTTACATATGTATGTAAGTGGGCCATGATAAACTTCCAAATTTTTAAGATTTTTTTATTTTTAATTTAATGGCCAACATCTTAACTACGCCCAAGGTGAACAACAATATTCAAATAAGCTATAAAACCACTATCCGAAATTTCTTAATAATAAAGGCCATAATTAAAATCTATAATAACTGAGAACAACACAAACACATAGCATGCTAATACCCCCGACACAGGAGCCAAAAAACTGGTACCACATACAAAGGCGGCTACAGAAGAATTTTTTTTTTTTTAATTATACTGTAACCTATAAAAAATTTACCACCCATTGCTGAATATGATATAACTACAACAATGGTTGCCTACTATTTGTATGGTTGGTAGAAATGATCAAATGTAGCTCCACATATTTTATAATTTACATACAACCACCTTGAATAACTATAAAATGAAATTGATATCTTTGTAATTTATATACTGCAGTTCATAAATGCTTTGAAACCACTCATTTTTTCTTTTTTTCTCTACATACTTTCAGTTTACCTGTACGCTGCTTCAAAGTTCTACTCAAAGAGGACATCCAGTATGTTATCCAGCATAGAATAGAGTACAATTTGAAGACATAAAGCTTCAAGGTGTATTATGCAGCCAATAACACTTACAGTATTTACAATTAAAGTACAGGTAGTAATAACCTGAATATAAGACTATAATTTATTCCAGTTTATACTTCCCTAAAACTGGGGAAGGGTCGTCTTATTATCCAGACTTATGAGTACAAGTATGTGTTTTTCACCAACATGTTGGTTTGGCATTTCACATATGTGTTAATGTAAATAAAATAAATAAAATCATTTGGAAGACCAAGTTTCCATTCTAAATTTTGAAAGTTTAAGTTTAGTGACTATCCACATGCGTTATATGTATTTGTTTTGGGTTATGTAAACAGTAAATCATTTTAAACATATAAACAACCTATGCTTGATGACTGGGATGCTTGTTTCATCTACTTAACTAAAAAAATATGGTAAAATTTATCTTTCAAAAATTAATTTTTCTTTTAGACCAAATTGGAAATGTAAGGGTCATCTTACATTCTAAGTTGTCTTATTTTCGGGTACATACAGTATTTCTTTTTCCTAGCATGTTCTGCCCAATTTTATGTGTGCTATGAGTATTTTCCGTGGAGTTCTTAGATTTACCAGTTTATTGGCACCTATTTAAGACTAAAGAGTTTTAAATTCTATTACAACCTAGTTAAATTGCAAGTATTTATAGCTACATTGGTACTATCAATGACTAACATTAAATTCTAGTTAAAGGACCATTGTTTGGGAAGAACAAATTGATGAGCGCAACTACTGGAGGAAAAGGAAATAAATTTTGAGACGCAAGACACAAGCGTACACAAACTTACTGAGCTGACATCTTTATTGACTAACAGTTCCACAACAACAATATTTTTCTGCCATACAGTTACCGACTTCTTGTACACCACTGAGTTACTATGTCTTGCTTACATCCACAAAACATTCAACATTCCGCCCACCTAAAATAACTAATTTAATCACTTAAAAACAGTAACCCATACAATATTCATGACACTATTACTCATTTACAGGTACGGGACGTAACTTAATGGTAGAACGTTTTAATTCACCATTTACAGTTATCACTTTGACCACCCTCACGAGCCCATCTTGTCTTGGATACACTCATGTGATTCTGCTTAAGCAATAGTTCAGTGCAGGTATGTTGTCCTGCTGTATGATCACAATATCACAGACACTCAATTTCTTCTGTACAATTGTCCATTTTCCACGTTGTTGAAGAGTATTAAGAAATTCCCTCTGCCATCATTTCCAGAAATGCTGACCAATGACTTGAACAAGTCTCCAACGTGTCAAATAGCTTAACTTGTCTTGAGTGAGGTCGACTTCTGGATAGACAAGGAGAGGCCTACCAATTAGAAAGTGTCCAGGGGTTAGAGCCCTTAAGTCAGAAGGATCAGAGGACAAGGGACTTGGGGGCCTGGAATTTAGGACAGCTTCAACTCTTGTTGCTACTGTTGTAAATTCTTCAAAAGTTAAGATTTGAAGTCCTACCACTTTCTTCAACACTATCGTGGTACTCTTGATAGCAGCTTCCCAAATGCCACCTTGGTGAGTGGCAGCAGGTGGATTAAAATGAAAACTAACCCCATGTGCACATTAAAATGTTTCAATAGTGTCCTTGTGTGATGCTGACTTGATTAGATTAGATACAGACTTCTGAAAATGAGATGCAGCACAAATGTGTACCACAGTCTGCATAAATGTACGAACAAAGCCCTCAACATGAAACAAAACCAGACAACGCAGAAATGAAAGTATTGTTGACAATTCGGACACAACTTCTATATGAACAGCCTTTGTGGAAATACATACAGCGTAAACAGACACAAATAAGCTGTCTGTGTTGGTGTCTACCTCAGTTTGCTGTCCTTGTTAGTAAAGAATCCAGTGGAATCAACCTCTGAGTATAGGAACACAGGTTGAGGGGTGGCTCGAGACCATGGGCGATTACCCACAAACTGAGGAATAGCCTTTTGTTTGCAGCGAAAGCAGCAAATGCAGTGAGATGTCACAGAATGAATTAACCTTCTAGCTCCCAATATCCAGAACCGTAATGCTAACATTGCATGCAACAACTGTGAAACAGCATGCAAATAGGCTACATGATAGCAGCTCACCAGTAACTTGACAACATGACTGTCATGAGACAAAATAACTGGATGTTTGGCAGCAACTGGGAGCGTTGCATTCTCAAGGCGGCCGCCCACCCTAAGTAGTCCATCAAGGTAAGGCACAAATTGCTGTATGCGAGGTGAGGAAGTCTTATTGCTCTTTAAGAGTTGTAATTCCTTTTGAAAGGCCTCCTGATGAACTATGAAACACAGTTTTTGAGTGGCTAAGTTCAATTCACTAACAGAAAGGGTTAACTGAACACGTTTGTCATGTCTAGAACTGCGAACAAACCTCAACATCCAAGCTACCACACGTACTAGCTTCATCCAAAACGAAAACCTTGAAAATCTGACAACAATGAGTCTTCCTTAATAATTATCAATACTGACAGTGTGGCTGGTTTAAGCTCAGGAATAGTTACTGATTTACTGATTTGTGTCTCGACAGAAGGTTGTAAAGGCCAATCTTTGGGCAAAAGGACTAACCATGAAGGACCGGTCCACCAAATGTGATCTTGAACTAGTAGTTGTCTTGGAAATAATCCTCGTGAGGCACAGTCAGCAGGATTATCTGAAGAATTCACATGATGCCAAATACTTGGGGAGGTCCATTCCTAGATTTTAGTGACATAATTTGACACATGTCTTCAATGTATGAGGAGCATGTCTGACCCACGCCAGAGTAACAGTTGAATCTGACCACGCATGAAGAGACTGACATCATCTCACAATATATGTATCGGTAGATGCAGTTGTTGACGATATATAAGCTGAATTAACAGATGGGCCCACACAGTTCAAGACGTGCTAGGGAGATTGAATAAAGAGATGCCAATTTTGTTTTGGGCATTACCAACTTCAGATCTGTTACCTAATTTGGAAACATGAGGCAGATATACAACAGCAACATATCCCTTCTCTGATGCATCTGAAAAAACATGTAACTGGACATCAATAGGAGATCCACTAACATTAGCATACCAGCAGGGAATCAACAGAGAATTTAAAGTCATAATTCCATGCATGAACTGTTGCCATGAGTCACAAAGAGAACCAGGGAGAAGGTCATCCCAACCAAGTCCATGTAACCACAATGATTGAAGGAAAGTCTTTGTCCACATCACAACAGGAGCCAACTAGCCCAAAGGATCAAAAATCCTAGCAATATAGGACAACACTGACAGTTTAGTGCACAATGATAGCGGTTTCTCTACTATAGTGGGCAGTTATCTTGGCTTCTCACAGCACGGGGGTGCGGAGACAGCGGGACAGGGGAAGAAGAGGAGATAAGGTGGCGACACACAGTCGACAGCCATGTAGTAGCCGTTAGGAAAATATCGACCCTCAGTGTATACCCGAAAATGTAAGGTGAAGGTGTTAGCCTGCAGAGGCGCGGGAAGGAGATGCAAAGCAGAGAGAGGGAAATAATAAAAACAGTCATTCAGTGTTGTGATAAAAAAACCAGTACATGCTCGAGCCTCTACAGAGAGCAGCCAGCAGGTGCAGCAAAGTACACGGGTGTGAGAGAAAGATATGTAGTCAAGATTCTTCAAGTCAGTAAAGAACGACCATATTAGCCACTAACCACTCCAGGAAAATACAGATACTGAAAATGTCAACATGACGCTCGTTGGAGGTATTAAGGTGAAGTTACCTTTAGGCGTCTTAGTTTGGCCCCTGGGAGCAGGGTGCTTGTGGCTCCGTAAACAGGGCTCTTGCTGGGAAGGGTCTCGGGTGATGAGGTTGTTGAGGTTGTCTGATTTCAAGGATGTGCCTCTGGGAGAGGAGGTGGGGCAATACTGTCTTGAATGGATTAACGATAGGGAGACTTTCCCACCTCGAGGCCCAAATCAATTAGCAGAAAAGAAATAAACAAACTGTGGAGCGCTAATGGGGGAGGAATTGACTCGCGAGGTTTCGGGGAAAACTCTGGACGCGGCTTCCAGAGGGCCAATGCTACTGCGCCCTGGCGCCTGCTGTTGGTGAGGCAGGGCGTCGTGGAGGCGTATCGACGCCCTCTGCCTCCTGCGATCGACGATGCCGCTTGTTAGGCGCCGACTATCCCAGTCGGTGAGCTGCGGGATGACGCAAGGCGCGTATTGGCGTCCTCCATCGCTGCGATCGGTCGACGCCGCTTGGAAGCGCCGGCGATGCCAAGCCGGCGAGCTAACCAATGACGAAAATCCCCGACGTTGCTGGGAAGGCCGGAAGGGCCGCAAGAGAGTTAGCTACGATTATCCTTTGGCCTCGGGGCGAGAGGTCGCGGGTTGGAGTCTGGAAAGGTGACAGGTGGGATTTGGAAAAAAAACCAGGAGGGAAAAGAGCAAAGCAGACAAACAGAGTTAAGGTGGAGTTGTGTTTATTATAAATATTGCACAGCCCCAGCCTGTACCCAAGGTAGCTTCTCCTGTTGACAGATTCCTCCTGCCACCTAACTCTAAACAAGACTCGGTGAAAAGGGCGAGGGCTGCCCTACATGATTGCGACGTAGACTAAGCGTGAACTCGGACCTCGCACTGTACTGCGTGTGCGGGTGACGGCGGCCGCTGGAAGGCTGCGCGTCGCGGAACTGCCAGGCGGACTTGCCTTGCGTAACTCCCCGGCGGAACTGCCCCTTATTCTGCTCTCCGCACGCCTTATATACCCTGCTAGCCAGGGCGAGCGGGGGAGGGAAGGAGTGGCAGTGATAGCTTATCTGCGCAGTCCGGGGCCGGGAGGTGCAGGATGGTACGCTCGCTCCAGGGCCGTACGATGCTCAGAGGGGTGGGTATGCCTCCCATGCACTGCTGTGCGTGGCGGGTTGCCTGCTTACAGGCAGCGGCAGCGCGTCTGGCGGCCGGCCGGCCGGCAGGGCTTGTGACGTCATAAAGGAAGGGGGGAAGGGTGGTCGGCAGGACCGTGAGGAGGCTCAATAGAAGTGATGCGCCCGCGGCACGTCAAACCCCCCCTCTTCCGTAAGCTGACGAACGGGGCTGCCTTCCCTGGTACTCTGCTGGACTCTAGATGGCTCCACCATGCTCCCAACCCATGGCTCAAGGTATATGCGAAAGGGGCGAGAGAGAGAGAGAGAATCGGTAAAACCAACTTCTATGCAGCAAAATAAAAATGGGGCTCTGTAAGTTGTCTAACATGACTACTATGCCCTCGGGAATGGAACTGTGTTACATGGGCTGTTGGCCGAGATGGTTGTAACAAACTTGAATAAATAAATAAAATCACAGTCCGTGGCAAGGCTAAGAAAACTTCAGATTGAAAAACATACTTTAAATAGAAATTTTTTTGAGTTTTGGGTAAAAATGTACCTGTTCTTATTGGAAGAAACCAACAATTCTATGAGGGCAACAACTTTATGAACTCATTTCTGGGGATCATGACACTATAAAGTTGAGGCTCTATTGTACTATTTGCATACTTCAGTACATCAAACAAGTACTTTATACAATTTCAAGTTTTGGTCAGATTAAGTTCTACTTAATTTTCACAAAAAAAAACGTTCAATGCTTAACATAAGTACATTTAGAGTAGTGCACCATTTTTTCCCCAATCATATTCCTTGAGAGACAAAATAAACAATTCTGATTAACTCTTTGTAAATGTGAAACAATACTTTTGATTTCATAGCGACAAAAAACAGGTGTTAGGTAGTGTTATGTATGCACTTATACACTCAAGAATGGCCTGGAGGGGGGGGGGAAGAAAAAAAACTCTCTCTCTCTCTCTCACTCTCTATATATATACCGTATTTGCCGGCATATAAGGCAACAATTTTTGTATATTTTCGGCCCTCAAAAATTGCTACTGTACTCGTCTTATATGAGGGTGCAAAAATTTTTGGTAACCAAAAATCATTTGAATGCTAAGCTATAAACTGTGGAGTTGTATGATGTTGCAAGGAATTGCGTTTTTCGTCACAAATGAAAACGAGTGCCCCGTTTATTTTAATAAAATTTACGGTACGAAATTTTATGAGCGTCATTCATAATAAAGGACACTTCCTCGCAGCGAAGCGGCGATCGATGCGAGCGCGTGCCGAGATACTTTGTCTCGCCAGCCTACAACTCTCAGGCGGAGAAAACGAGGATCTAGGTCCGCGTGCTTTCATCCTTTGTCTCGCAAGCACAAGATTCTCAGGCGGAAAAAACGAGGATCTAGGTACCGTACCACACATCCATGTGTCTACCGTCTAGTGCTAGGCTGGCAGACAACAGCGCACAGGAATGCAATGACCTTGCAAGCAGCTGTTGTTGCCCGGCGTTGCCATGTAGTGCGCGGCGTGCCTCAGTCCCGCGTTGCCAGGTCGCGCACAACTGCCGGCAACTGATGATGCTGTCATGGGTCGCCGGTCGCCGGCCTCCGCCGTGCATTTCCTTGGCTTATGGGCACCCGGATGGCAGTAGTAGCCAATGTTACTCGTTTATGTGTCTACTATGATGTTTATATGATGGTAATAAATGCACTGAAAATATTTGAACTAAATTTTTAATGTTTCTGGCAAAGGAAAAAAATATTTATCTGTTGGGAATTTCAAAATTAGTAATTTACTTTTTTTTCAAGATTTTCTACCTTCAAAACCATGACTCGTCTTATATGCGGGGTCGTCCTATATGCCGACAAATACGGTATATTAATAAGGTACCATTCAAGAGCTATGATATTCTTGAGCTCACGGCAGTTGATTAAGGATACCAGACAGAAAATCACACTACACGTAGGCTACATCTGAACATTAAGTCATCCTACACTTTGAAAAAACATACAAGCGTACCAAAACTGATAACCATCAACAAATAAGAAACACTGTATTACAATATTTTATTGCATTACATATGCAAATACTCACCTCCTCATTCTTTTTATTGAATTTGAGATTGAGACCAATATTGAACTTTTTCTGGGATTCGGTGTTGCTGCCCTCCACCCCCTTCACAACAAAGATGCTGCCGGTGACTCGAGACAGCAGATGTGACGATATTCCCAACTTCTGGGCAGCAGTGTTGCCTGCCACAAGAAACAAATCTCTGAAATATAACCCAGTCACCAGTGATGGCTGCATCACACCAGTCAGAAGCCAATGTTTGTGATTCATGTAAAATTGTTCATACTGTAACAAGAAAATGAGACCTTCTAGAAAATTGTGGGCTCTGGCAAAAGTGAAAACCAACAACATTCTGTGGCATGATAAAGCTGGGTTTGACCTATTGCAGTGTGACCTCACCTACATCAATTTAATACTGTATTTACCAAACACATCTGGGAACCTAGTGCAAAACAGTGAAGAGAAATAGGAGTGATTGAGATATTTAGTCAATACTTAAGGCAATGTTTTTTTTTTAGTTTCTACTGGGTGATTTTTTTTTTTTTTATTATTATTAACAAGAGCAGATATCAAAAATGTGTCAGGCAGTTTTGTTTAAAATGGTTTTTGCCATGACAGGTAATTTCTCTAAAGCAAGAAATTATACAGTTTCAATTAAAAAATAATTAACCATAATTTAGTTAATTACATAATTAGCTAAAATAAAACCATAGTATTTACTGACTTGTAAAAATCTGCCAACATGAAGAAGACAATTTTAAGCAAAAATACCATCTGCTCTCGTTTAGATGTAAAACATTAATATCACTAAAATTTAAAAAACTAGAGAGCATGGCCTTAACATCAAGGTCTTTAGCGGTGGTGAGGGGTGAAATGAGGTGAGAATGAAGTAACAAATATATTAAAAGTTTTATTCTGAAACTATTATTAGTTGAAAATATTTCCATATATTTCAAAAATCTTCATAATTAGTAAAAACTATTAGCAACAAAAAAAGAAGTATTTGCACATGCCTAGAATCAGGGCGTTAAAAGTGTCCGAAGACAATTTTGCAAGGCCATTGGTCATTGTAAGAACTTGTAAAATTGGGGTTTTGCTGCCTATTTTTCTCAACACAGTGAATTCTGGAAAATTCTTTCACTTTATAGATGTTTTACCATATTATCTGTTCATTTACTTTGGTCCTACCAATATTCCTACTTAAATAATGCTAATATTAACTGCGTTCCACGTTCGTTATTTGATTATTTATCCCCAATTGTCTGTTCAAAACAAAGACAATGATTCAAAACAATTGGTACATTCACCAAATATAGAATGTATCAAATGATTTTCAACACTTTATGAATAAAGCAGCGGCAGATAATCAAGATCTGCTACAATCAATAGCATTTTGCATTGCCGACAATGAAAGAGCATTCAAAAATCTTATTCTTATGTATTTAATGTTTTATGATGTTATGATGACATTTTACAGTATTTTAAAGTACAGTACGGTTAACATGTGGCAGTATTTTAAAGTACAGTACGGTTAACATGTGGCAGTATTTTACTGTGCTCAATTATTGTATTATCAGAAAGTATCAGTTGCTGATCTCACAATTATTTACTATTTGGATTGTTTGTTTAGTTATTTGAGGGAATGTAATCATAAATTGTCTTAAAAAGCTACTGGCTTCCAAACAAACATGTTTTGAAGTTATGTACAGTATTCCTCGGTTCTAAAATTCAAAACTGCGTCCATAATTTTATAGCAAACTGAGTTTTCCAGAATTCACTGCTGTTGATAAAACTGAATACTGGAGTAGCCTTACATTAACTGGGTCTCATACTCACTATTCATATAAGACTGATTACTCTTGAAATGCTGTCTCTCCAATGCACTGACGTCAGGTTCCTCTGTTATCGTCATATTTACCTTGATCCTTCCTCGCTGCAGATTGGAGTTCTCCATAACCTGCCCCGTACAATAACAAGCATGGTTAACTTCCAGACACTATTTAAATAATCCAAAACATGTTGTTCCATTGCAGTTTGACAGCAATACCACAAAAATAAACTGATTATTACACTGGTGTTTACTTTACCAAAAATTTTAAAAGATCCAAAAGAGGTTATAAAGTTGTATGTAACATAGACATGGTTAAAAGAGAAGAAATTAGATATAGTTCTACCTCCGTAACATGAATGTATGTATTAGACTGAAATCAATTATGTTTTGGTGTTTAGTAGGGATGGGTCAAGTACATACTTTTATCGAATCCGATACCGTTACAGGTTCCTAAATTTCGATTCTCGATTCCGAGACATTCCAGTTATTGATTCCTGGTGATTCTGGTCACTTAATTTACCTTACTTAAAAATGTAATGCATTACACAATAAAATTCATTAATAACGGAAAAATATAGATTTACTGCTTTTAATCGCAAGCATTTTCCGCAAATAAGAACTTGTATAATAGGTATAAAGAGGTTGATTATTTCGATCCACTTCACAAAAAGTAATGAAACACAAATTTTAGCAAAAAAAAACAGCATACACATGAAGTTTGTCAACTAATACTGGGCTGTACAGAAAAAGGTACAACATTTAGGCAAGTTTCTTTAACTGGCAGTGAAGAAGCATCTTTACATAAAAGTTCCTGTGCAAGAAGTAGAGAAGTTTGCACCATCACACAATTCAAAATGGGTTTGTTGGGGAGAGTACTGTAAACAGAAATTTGTTTTTTCTGCAAACGCTCCTTTTAATCTGGTAAAAATGTGTGCCAGGATTTTAAATGCTTCATTAAATTGGTTGTGTATTTGGATGCACCGCCCCATGAAATTTGTGCACTACAATGGTTACAAACTGCAAATTTGTAATTTTCACAATCAATATGAAAATGTTTCCACATTTTAGACATTTTAACACAATTTCACACAATATGCCACGTAATTTGAAATTACAGTTGGCGAATATTCAATTTACTTACCAATTACTAACTTTCACAAGAAAAACCACATGAAAACTTGTGCCAGATAAATACTGAGCCTTAAGACTAAACAGTTCACGTTAACCTTAATGGCACAACGGGGTTGGGATATGCCTTCCTTTGCAAAGTATAAATAAACACAAAATGTTGTTGACGATCAGTGTTGCCAACTATAGATATGATAATCAGACAAATGTTAACATAAAATCCGCCGAATTCCTGGCAAACACAGAAACTAAACTTTTATAAATGTTGATTTAATTGATACGTTAAACAAAGGAAGAGACTGCTAGGCTATCAGTATGTACAAAAGACAGAAGCACAAGTACTCTTGTTTTAGTACACACATAATTTATTGATACATTAGGTATAAAATTAAAAGTATAATGTAACAGTGTTGTTTTTATTTAATACTGTTTCATTTCCTAGTTACATGCTATTAACTTCAGATTTCAACTTTGGCACATGAAAGATTTCTGGAACCAAATTACGTTATATGGCCACTAGATGTTTCGTGGAGGCCATAATCTAGGAAGAGAGGCGAACACTACCAAAATGGCGACGTGCAAAAGTTATTCTCATTACATACACCTCACATTTTCACATAAAAAACAGGCTTTCTTTTTTAACTGTGGATAAAATTAAACTGTGTTTTTACTATTTATTTTACACCTAAAATATAAGAAAGAGACACTTTTCTTCTTCGACCGTGCAGTTTTAATTAGAAGTTGTACATGCCCTGTAAAATTATTTTGTTTACAGTATTTACAGTCTTATAAAAACTAAACATAATGGACATTAAATAAACATTTGATTTGCGTGCGGCAGGTAAGTTATCATATTAAAATACATATATACAAAAATATTAGCCGAAAATCTATTTACTGTATTTGGTTTAATTAACCGATACCCAACCTACCTTGCTCTTTGTTGGTACAGGACATACTCGGTACTGAATACCCATATTTTCAAAGAATATGTGGTATCGAGAAATTAAAGAATCGAATTGACCCATCCCTAGTGTTTAGTCAATACTACATTATGATTCTAATGAAAAATGTTATATTTAAATACAATTAAATTTAGTCCAAATAAAATATTTACTACAGTGCTACGTGACAATACAAGATGAACTGCGTGGTTTCTACAAGATGAGACCTGAAACAGTCTGCTATTGTGACAAAAGAACACTTCATGTATGCAATAGGTATTTCAATGTAGTATTGTGTACAGTATTACACGGTTAGCATGAAATAGGTTAAGCTCTTTTATGTTAAAAGTTGTGACCAAATCTTGCAGCTTGCTCAACTCTCAATGATTTTGCTGTCCAAATACGTGACCATCCCCTGTGGAAATGGCACAGCCAATACGCAAGTTCAAGATACCAATGACTAGCCGGTAATTCGAGAGGTGGGGGGAGCCTTGAAAATTTCATCATGAGATGGCAGCACTGTAGGCTGCAGATCTCACAGCCACTCACAAGAAACATAACAATTATTGGGAGGGAAAATTGATTTTTAATAGAATAATCGGCTAACGCTCAATCACCAGTCTGTGAGAGCCAAGTTAGCTTAAAAAGCATGCAAACTTATTTTGTTTGTAAGTCACTGTTCAAAATGTACCAGTCTGGAAGTACCTCAACACTCTGTCTATTTATTTAATTGGTTAACCAAACTATTAGCTTGGTAGGTATACTTTTTGGAAGCATTCAAACTTCACTTGGTTGACTTTTTAGAACAAAATTTATCATTTTCTACCGGATCTGAAACAATAAAATAAATCCATAGTAAATTATTATGACTCCGAAATTTGAATTGAACTGACAAAATATATCACTAAAACATCGCAATGTGCGAACGCTACCTTGCTACTGTCACTTCTCTCAACTCTGTGCCAATGAACTTTTTGTTATTAACTAAAAAACTGTGCATGCATTAATGACAAGCAAATTTACGTAACCTGGTTCTTTAAATTTGATCAGTTTTTTTAAGTCAGTGTAAAATTCCATAACATAAAATCATATCTGGTGGGTGGCGAGATGAAAACAACAGTCCAACTACATCATATGCGTGATAACTATGGATGGGTCGTTTCGATTCCTCTATACCATTGATTCTTCGGAAATAATCTATAATTCTATATTGAATAATTAACTATTCAACTCACAGATTATCAATTCCATAAACTGGGGTACAACCTATCGCAGGAAAAAAAATTTAAATTTTCTACGATAACAAAACCTTTACCACACCCCTCACAGGGTCGTCCAAGTGTGGTCAACCAATCCTACACCACAGGTTCGTACAAGTGCGGTCAACCAATCCTACACGTTATCTAGTACCTCCCCGTTCGTTTAACCAATCATTTCCCTGCGCTTGTATTGGTTCCAGACCGCTGTTCTATCTTAATACTATCTCCCCCATGATTATAGCAGTCATCTTGTAAAAACCTTAACAGCACGCCACAAGCTATTTACGTACTTGTCTGCCCCAACACAATTACGTTCCACGTTACTTTCAAAAGCGAAATCTGTACGTAGTTAAATACACTAACGTAATAACCTAAAAAGCTCAGTAACTTGTTTTAATTAATCGATGAACATTTTTCACAATCAAAGTGGAATTAAAACGTTTGAAAATAGTTAACAACCAATGGGTAAAACGAACATAGGTGGCAATGCCATTGGCTATTCATGCGTGCATCACTATCATTGAGGTTAACTGGCGTTGTTTATTTAGTCTTTCGTGTGCAAATTTTCGCAATGAATAGAATTTCAAGAAAGGGTCGTGTAAACAAAGCGTATATTTTCACAGCTGTGTTTGCAGACTAATTGCAGTTAATAAACACGATACAAACAGTTTGAAACTAAAATGTGTATCACTGTCAATACGTGCGCGGCAGTGGTGTTTTGAACCAAATAAATTTTCATATGTACGGTGTAAGAAAGTTTGGTTCATGTGGTGTTTTGTTAATTGAGAGTTAAAATTAATTGTGAATAATAAACATGTCTCATGTCTCTCAATTTTTACACACAAAGACTGTTGAAACTGGCATCTGTGTGCCAAATTTAACATCTAGTTAGTTGATTCGCAATAAAGATACTTTGAATGATCCAGATGAAACAGAAGTAGGCTTACAGTGCACTCTAAGTACTTCAGGTTTGCAAGATTGCGCTAGTGCTGGAACTTCACTTGCATTTCTAGAAGTACTACATTAAGCAAATAGGTTCAAAGAATCGAGTTCAGTACAAAACACTGTACAGCCTAAAACTAAGATTTTAAAATTATTTTTAGACCAGCCAAATCTGTCACAAGTCATAGACAGAACCAATAAATTCAAACCAGGAGACCCACGAGCTCAGAATACAACTAGGTTAATTAGTGAAATGGTGTGCGTAGACCAACAGCCATTCAGTATTGTGGAAGATGTTGGCTTCAGGAGGCTGTTGGGAAAGCAAGAACCACGCTACACAATCCCAAGTCGAAAAACTCTCAGTAACATTATTATACCACAAATGTATGACAGCGAAGAGAAGGAAGTCCGGGCTGAACTTGAAAAAGCAGAATTTGTTCGTGTCACGACCGATTTATGAACTTCAGTATCTCAAGATGACTACCTTAGTCTGACAGTCCACTTTCTTGATGCTGAATTTAAATTCAAGAACTTGTGTATTGAAGTTTGTTCTTTCCACGAAGTGTCACACACTGCAGTTCATTTACATGATTTTATGACAAAAACACTACAACTGTGGAGTCTTCAAAACAAAGTTGTAGCAGTGGTTATTGACAATGCTCGAAACATCATTGCTGCTTTAGAAGAATCTCCGTATCAGAAAATTTCATGCTTTGCTCATACATCGCAGCTCGTTTTGAAAGATGGTTTTTTTTTAACTGCAAGATCGTAACAAACTCATTGAGCAATTGTCAAAGAATTGTAGGCCATTTCAAACATTCGTCGAAAATGTAACAATCTTAAAAAAATATGTATCAGCAAATGGCCAATGTTCCAGCACATTGGATGATACAAGATAAACCTACACAGTGGAACACAGCACTCCACATGCTAAGACGCTTGTCTGAGCATAAACAGGCCATAATCTTGGCCTCAGATGAAATTAATTTGCCAGTAAATAGTCCCACTGAGCTTGCGGCCCCCTAACAGCATGTTCGGCACCACCTTGTCACCCTCACACGTGTTTCAAACACATCTATCTCTACAGTAACTACCAGCCAGACACGTTCGTCTACGTCTGCCGACACTACCAGAGTAAAGTAATTGCGGACCTCGCCAAGCCAAACTGGCTCTCTCCCTGCAGCGCCCCTGGCGGTCACCCAATTAACCAAGCAAGAAATTACTATAATGTAAACTAAAACTACATATGTAATACGTAATGAACAAATACAATCATTTCACCTCTAAACAACCTCTGAAATGAAAATATTGCTTTGAAGAACATAATTACATTTTAAATTACAACATAAACTTTAATAAAATTAAATTGCCTGTCTTTTCATTGGCCCACGCCAGCCCACGCAAACATATCACTGTCTCTCTCGTGCACTCAACGAGTGGCCGCACACGTGCACTCCAGTGAAAAGTAAGAGTAGAAGAAAAACGGTAAAAAATCTAAATTTAGCCATTCCAGGAACTGGGTAGGCACACCTACGACATCAAACTAAACTAGCCAACAATACACACAGCCTGGAGTTAAAGTACAATAAAAGTTAAGCTGCAAGTGATAATATTAAACTAAAATTAAAATACAAAGCAGATCAGCCTCAACAAACCAAATTAAATATAAAATAGAACAATTTCAATACTGATACAGATAAAATGCCAAACAATACTTTACCAAACTCCTGTCAACAATACCTGAAAATAATTAAATAGATAATAGCAAATTCAATAAATCAAACATAAGGAAATAAATAAAAATAATAAAATAAAGGAAACAATAAAGGCCTAAGTAGTAGGTGGAGCGCCTCACACTAAGCACGATAGAACTTAATGTGTTCCTCTACATAACACTAAGAGCTACAAACAGTAGTGATCAGCGGTAACATTTTAAGCATTCTGAGTTTAGCACGTTTTCCCAAAACTGATTTAGATGAATGCTGAGATAGTTATGGCCATAGCTGGTTCCTTCCAGTTCCTGTTTCACAGCTTCCAATGATCTTGCTGCCCACTTAACATAAGTAACGTGCAGGTATTGGTGTAAGAAGGTATTAAGTAAAATGTGT
Organism: Medauroidea extradentata; assembly: GCA_003012365.1. Taxonomy (NCBI): domain Eukaryota; kingdom Metazoa; phylum Arthropoda; class Insecta; order Phasmatodea; family Phasmatidae; genus Medauroidea; species Medauroidea extradentata. The sequence continues at coordinate 14,105 of PNEQ01013606.1, read as the reverse complement.
ACTTAACTAGGATAATCTTGTAAATTGGAATTGTCTGGTCATGTGACCATTCATTTGATTCGATATCGCGACACAATACCGAATCTGCCACTCAAAATATGCTATAAGGATTTTTATTGGCATTATATTAAATAAGAGAAAGATGTTGAAAATCTGGGCCGTTCCCTCGGGCCGGCATAGCAGATGGTGTCGCGGGAGCATGGCGCCATCCTCCCCCATTACTCTTCCCACACCCCTCCGCTGGACCACTCGGGCCAGTAGGGGGAGGGGGATGCAGCAGCCTACGGCAACGAGGCTTAGAGACAATGAAAAATAGTATACTACATTAGACTTTTGGCTCGAGTCATCTGTTAATTTAATTAAGTGATATAAGTTAAGTAAACTAATGAGAATTGTCCAGATTTTGAAACGTAATATGTACATTAAATTAAATAAATGCTGCGATGGTGCACTACAGGGCTAGTTTCAGTTGGCGGGGCTGTTTCTACATGCTCTCTTCCCACTGGCCGGATTACCAATACCAGGACCGGTGGCGGCTTTCGGCCAGTGTGGAGAGGGAGAGATCTTAACTGATTGCGGAAGGACGTTGCGAGGGGTGCTCGTGTCGTTGCGGGACTTCGGGGGTTCGGGCGTTGACGAGTTAGGGCGGCAGACCGCTGACGAGACGACCCGATCAGCTGATTAACAACGACGGGGCAAGAGAAGTTGATCGGCGGCGCGACGTTAAAAGTGGTGGATAAGCAGGATTTTAAGGGTCACTTGGTCCGGGCGGCAGACTACCAACAAGACCACTTAATCCGCGTAGACGGCACATGGCAGGGTGCTACTAACTCAACTTTAACTTAGTGTATCGGCCGCGGTAGATTGACGGGTCTGTACGATTATTAGACACGCCTGTAGGAGTCAGTAACTCAGTGCATCATCGACTTATAGAAAGTGATAAGACTTTGTTTTTATTAAACCTAACACTGCAATAATAATCAAAAGTTAAAAAAACAATACATATGTAAAACATTACGACAAACAGCTAATTAACGAAGACAGAGACGTCGCACTTGATTCACCATAAACATAACAGTCAGTGAGATATTTGTGCTGAGTAAGTATACTTGTTAAAGTAGTAGTCTAATTGCCAAACAAATATACTGTATTAAGTCCTACTACTGTACGCAAGAAAACTACTGTCTTACCAACATGAATCTAGTATATCTTACCTCACCCATGGCTCCATAGTAGGGAGGACCAATCATGAAGCACACACTCTTGGGCGGAAATAGTTCCTCCAGCGTCTTGTACTGAACAAAGGTGGGGTTGAACACTGAAATGTCTTTCACAGTTGCCTGGAAAGCATACGCTGTTGGTACCTCACACCACTGTAAGCAAACAGCAAGCCTAGAGTCCATACCGTATAAAAATTCCATTATTTGACAGATCATAAAAAAGTAGGACAATGTACACAAAAACATTATGTATCCTTCCACCACCATGTGCTTTCCAGCCGACAGCCAAAACATGTCAACAGTTAAGGTATATTATAATTGCAATAACATCCAGAGTGTGTTGTGATTTTCTTTAGATTATTTTTTTAGATCTCAGACAAACAGTTTTATATTCAATACAAGTTGCACATAATCTTACTAGGGTTAGGTGGGCAAGGATAATGGAATTATTTCATGTTACAGTAATGGACAGCCTACTCTATAGATGTTAATATAATCATTTAAAATTTAACATTATCTCTTCGTATAATTTTCTAGATATGATCAAAATTGTAACATATAATGGCATTACCAAAAATAAACAAACATATATGGGCAACTTATTTTTTCTACTTGACACCAAAAAAATATTAAATAATAGTAGCTTATTTGGTTAACAAACTGAAGTTGCAAGAGCATACGACAGTACAAGCAAACATATTTAAACTATAATAATAATAAATAAAATAATTCACGCAAGCATTACTACAATTATTTTTGTGTTGCCTTCAATTTGGTTCTTCACTATCAGATCATAAAGCCGTATAGGCCTAGTTTAAGTTTCAGGAAGTAAACTATCAAAAAAACGTACCTTTTGTTGTAGGGCCTACCTTAGAAATATTATTGTTATCTTAGTCATGACACTCACAATACTTCAACTTTTTAACATATTTACTGTAGACTACTGTACATAACAAAAATTTGTGCTCTCACAACCTAAACGGAAATAATATATCAATGTGTAAGCAATAAATAAACATGGGTACGCCTAATTGTCCAGATCAGCTTTAAATCATTTTGTTGATTAACACATATTATTAAACAAGTACACTATAATGACCGGAAAATATATAGGCATAGGTCTTCTGACCTTTTCTTTTGGTAACATGTAGGCTTACATTTTTGCAGCCGACAGGCATAAAATCTCACGTGGACTTGATATGAACCACTTACTTGCTAAAAAAAACATAAAACACTGCATGTTTACATACTGTTTAAGGCTACAACAAGAACCGTAAGTGTTTACCCACAAATTCTGGTAAAATAAAAGTTTGGTAACAGTTTTTTTTATTTTATGTAGCACTTTTCTCTGGACGGATTACCTACTCCTCACTTAGCGACTGTTTTTTGTAGGCATTCCAGCTGAAGTTCCTGTCCTCCGAAATATGTCTTAATATCCCGTTGCTGGCGACTACAAGCTGGGTATTTTAATCCCTGTATTGCAATATATTAAAATTACACACATGCACAAAATATTAAAATAACACCTTACAAGAATCTGAAACGTACACGAACACACGAGCTCAAACATTTGCAACGCAAACGGTCGCTCTTTGTTTTGGTTGCCGGATGTCACAATATCCCATTGGCGGTTACAGACTGGGTTTTATAATCCCCACATTACAATATATCAAATATACGCACAGAATATTAAAGTAACACACTATAAGAATCTCGAACACACACGAATGCTGTAACTTTCCACACTCGCAAATGGCCGTTCTTTGTTTTGGTTACAGGTTGAATGATAACGATGCGGTTGTTTGTAAATGGACGACTTGAAAAGAGGCGGAGCCTAGTTGTTACGGCGAGACTCGCCAGAGGCGCTACTAGTAACTGATGGAAACACGAACATAAACAAACGTGTTTTCAAATGGACGAAGCAGCATATTGAGTTAGTATGGAAGAAATAATTTAATTACATTAAAACTTTCGACACGAGTAGTGGTTTTAGTTTTGTAGGCTTTCCAATGAAGGCTACAGTTTGTTTGTGTCATTGTGTTCCAAAGATGTGTGGACAACCAGAAGTGATAGTGCCGTTTTTATGAAGACGTATTGTTACCCACCACAAAAGAAAAAATAGTGCGACAGAACGGTGTATTTTTATAGCGAAGAAATGGGTAACGAGTTTCACGTTACACGCGCATATTATGCGTGTAAAGCAGGGTACGTATTTTGCAACTTACGCCAGCATTAGCATTAAATATGAACCGCTCATTGAAAAACGTAACATGCATGGTGCTTTCAAGGTTAGGCCTACATCAGTAAATATGATTCTTGCATACAAAATACGTTGGGCATGCTTTTACAGCTCATATTCACGTTTAAGTATGAAATAATAATTGTTAAATTTGTAAGGCATACAACACGTTCAAACAAACATTATGGTGTGTAAATAGCAAATAAATATAGCATAGGTTAACGCGTGTCCGATATGGTGATTTGCTAGTTTCTTAGTTTTGTGGCATTTTATCGTTAACTTTGGACGGCCCTGTTTGTCTGTAACCTTTACATACAAATTGATAATATACGTCATCCTTTTTTAGATACAAAGTTGGGTCGCATGATAGTTTTGTCTACAAAATCTGCCAATTTGCACACGCAATAAGTAAAACAGTTGAGAAGTTTACGGGTAGAAGGTTTCACTTGGTATAATAAAATTGCTTAAAATAAAATTCACAAGACAGTATAAAATAAAATACATAATCTGAGTTTTCGACGTGCAAATTAATTCTTAGCAACAATGTAATTAATTTCAAAAAGCATTTATGCCCAAATGTCTGTACAGCAACACTGGAAACTGCACGTATAATGTGTAAGTGTAGGGAATATTTAGTTACCCGCCATAAACTTCAACAATGTCCAAAGTATGAATGGTATTTTTTATAAACATTAAATTCACTTTACAGTAGTTTAAAGAGAAGTTGTTTCGACATCTCTTATTTTGTGGGAAATAAATTATATACAAAATATTGTAATTCTGTATATTTTTAGCAGTTCAAAGTATTTGCTTTAGTATGGGTACTTACAGTCTCCTGGAAACATTTTTCACATCAAGTACAGTAGGCTAACAATATTAACGAGTACGTAACATTATTCCACGTATGTCATATTTTACAGTACAAGGAGTTAATGTAAACTGTAGGCCTGTTTGTTATAGACAGGCAAAGTATACCTCAGGTATAATAGTTAACAGCTTTTATTTACTTTTATTAAGTTCGCCTACATTGATTTGACTTGAAGAGATAATTAATTTAAGTATAAATGTACCTGCAATTGTTTATGGTCTGCATGTAAGACAAGTATCACATAAGAAAGAATGCTACTCAGTAGGCTTCTAACAACTGTCGAGGAGTTTGCATTTAAAGTCTATGGTTAGTGTTCGACGAGTGAATTATTATTTCAATATAACGTTTTCCTACATATGAACTAAGAATGGGTAACTTTAAGAAAGTCCTTGTGTATTAATTAATTAGTAAAGTATGCGTTTTAAAACACAGTTCAAAGATACATGAAACGTTAAACAATAAAATGCTACAGCTTTTATAACAATGCGCAGGCATTTTACGTATCACTTTTATACTTAAATTTTCGGCGAAGTTGTTTAGAACTGTTGTGGTGATGTATAAGTAAATATACTTGTATAACAGCATCTTTTTTATTAAATTTAAAACCATTGAGAACTGTTCGGTAATCACTTTCAACAAGTGTTTAGAGCACGTGCGCATCGCCGGTGTAATGGGAGATGACTGATCTTACCGCCCAACCTTCGCTTTCCATTGCTTAAAACTCGTAGGATCACGTGAAAATGTGTGAAATATTGTTACGTCGGCTAAACAAAAACTTTTGCATACTGAACCATTTTGCTCTACCAGCTATAAACACATGGCTGACCCACTGTTTCCCTTACAGCACAGTGAAAGGCATGGCTGGCGCGCTTCTGTTTCCCACAGTTCATCCCTTCCCCTCCTTTGTCACATGACGTCGTGATGTCAGAGGGCAGGTAGGCAGGTACCTCAAGTGGTCCATTAGTAATAAAATAAAGTGATTTGAATAGAATAAAATAGTTAACTGATAAATGCTGGACACGGAGCCATGTTATTATATCATGTTTCCTCCAAAATTCTTACCTATTTTTCACGTTTAATACACACTACTTTCCATGTTGCGATGGAAGTTAACAGATTTGTTGATCAGGGCTGCCACTACTGCTTCATCGGGTCATACGGTCACGTCCTGTTGTTTTAAATGATTGGCATGTGTCTGGCAAGTGTTAAAAATATTGGTAGAATCGGCTGTCAAAACATTGAATTCTTACATGGGATGGACTGTACTTTGTTAACTACTACAACACCATCCTCAACTTTCCAAGGTAACCTGACAAAAATTTCATAATCAACTAGCTCTGTTTTTTTTTCTTTATATATTTGAGATAAATTAACAACTATCCTTGATAATTTTTTAATTTCCTATTGTCTGGGCTTGGCGAACACGAAAGTGGACTGTATACAAAACGTAATGCAAACCGACGAGCACAAACACCGTGCGACTCACCACGATTACTCCATTGTAGCTGCTGCTTCTCCAAGATGGTGCCCAAGATAGCGCCACCGCAACACAGGGGAAAGAGGCGGCAAATTCAAACTTCAGGCCATCAACATGACCTGAACATCCTCCCCACCTAAGTGTTCACAGTTCAACACAATCCCCCACTCCACTTCTAATTACACTATGTACGTGCTTCAGTCTCTGCCCACCACAAGACTACTGACTTGGAAGACGGCACAGCTTCACCATAGACTGGGTGACTCTGCCATGAGATGTGCGCACTTCTGCCACACGCACCACCCCATCCTTGCCAGGAAACACCTTCTCAATTCTAGCCAACCGCCAGCATAGAGGAGGGAGTTTAGGATCCTAGATCAAAACTAACTGACCTTCTGTCAAAACTAACTGACCTTCTGTCACATTCTTGTCCCGACTGATCCATTTATCCTTCTGCTGAAGGAGATGTAAATATTCTTTATGCCACCGCTTCCAAAATGATTGATGGATTTGCTGCACTAACGACCATTGCTGTAATTGATTGGTGGGAGTGGAGGAAACACCCAGGTCGGAAAGTATTTGAGGAGGACCGAATGTAAGGAAATGGTTTGGAGTAAGAGCTGACAGATCACTAGGATCAGTTGACAAAGGACACACAGGTCGTGATTTCAAGGAGGCCTCAATTCTGCCAACACCGTAGACAGTTCCTCAAAAGTGAGGAGTTGAAGGCCAATTGTCTTGAACAACAGTGATTTTACATTTTACACTCTTTACTCCAGCCTCCCACAAACCACCAAAATTGGGTGCTGCAGGGGTTTGAAACACCACATTACCTTATCAACCGCTACAATTTCTACCACTGTCTTGGCAGTGTCTGCACGCCTAATAAACTCTTCAAGTTCCGTCAATTTTTGATTTGCTCCAACAAAGTTAGTGCCACAATCACTGTATAGGTGAGCACAATGTCCTCTTCTGGCAACAAAGCGTTGAAATGCTGCGATAAAGGCTTCTGTGGATAGGTTCGATACACGTTTTAAATGTAAGGCCTTGGTAGTAAAACACACGAATAAGCAAATGTACGAGGACAATACACGGGGCTTCCTCACTCTAGCCATGGTGACTGAAAGGGGACCAGCATAGTCCACACCAGTATGCAGGAAGTGTTTGGCCTGCAATACTCTTCCCGATGGCAGACTGGCCATAGGAAGGGACACATTCTTGGACCGAGCTCTAAAGCACCTTCCGCACATTTTCAGTCGACGGCGAATCAAATTTCTCCCACAGATTAATAAAAAATTCATGTTGGAGGAGAGATTGCAAAGTGTTAGCCCCGGGGTGCAGAAAATTTTTATGTTGCTGGTCTATTAGTAGAAAAACTAACTGGCAATTCTTCGGCAGTAATACTGGATGTTTTTGCCCCCATGGCAGGTCTGAACGCTGTAGTCTACCACCCACCCACAGGATACCATTTCCATCTACAAAGGGTGTCAGCCGCTGCACAGCAGGCGAACATTACTGGTGACGGGCAAGTCGCCCAAAATCCTCAGCAAATTCAGACTGTGACTCCTTGATCAAAAGATTAAGGGCTTGTTGCAACTCCTCCGCCTGTAACGGCCCGAAACCCTTACAGCCGTGGAACGCAGGTTTTTTTTATGAATCTAAGACATCAGGCTACAATCCTCTTCATCGTGGTTAAATTAGAATAGTGTCCAATTAAGGTCGACAATGGGGGTTTTCCACAGCTTAGCATGAAGAACCACTGGGGTATGTTCTTCCAGCTTGATTACACAGGGTACATTAGTAGGTGGTTGAGGCCAAGTTTCCGTAGACTGATGTATCCAATGAGGCCCAGACCACCATAGAGGATGTTCAACAAGTTTGGTGGGGGAGAGACCACGTGAAGCACAGTCTGTTGGATTGTCAACACTTGGGACATGATGCCACCAATCTGAGGAAGTATATTCATGAATTTTACTCACTCTATTTGCAACAAACATTTTCATTGGTGGGGCGAGGCCTGAATCCAAGACAGTACCACAGATGAATCAATCTATGCGTACATATCTCTCAGAGATAAGACTGCAGCATAGGTCTGACTCAACGTATGTAAGTAGCATGCTAAGAGTAGAGCAGCACATAGTTCAAATCGTGGGAGAGTCACCTTCTTCAAAGGTGCAACTTTCGAATTTGCAAGTAGCAGGCGAGTTGAAATTACACCAGAGGATGATACAACACGCAGGTACACCACAGCAGCATAACCTGTTTCCGAGCTGTCAGCAAATCCATGCTTTTCTATGTGTGCCTGACTGTCGGTGTCAATGTTGCAGCGTGGAACCAAAATGGTAGAGCATGATGGCAGCTCACTTCGTATGGCCTCTCATTTCACCACGAGGTCCTGAGGCGCGGGACTATTCCACCCAACATTGACCAACCATTGGCACAGCATGATGTGCTTGGCCAGGAGCATCAGAGGCGATAGCCACCTTAACGGATCAAATATACGTGCAACGTCGGACAAGATCCCTCATTTAGTGATCACAGGCACAGGAAGTTGAAAATTGTACTAAAATGAATCCTTCCTGGGGTTCCAATGTAAGCCTAATACCTTCACACACAGACTATCATCGAACGAATAGGGTTCGAATGACTTTTGTACATCCTCAGGGGTTGAGTCATGTAAGATGTCAAAACAGTTGATGGAAAACTTTCGTAACTGAAAACCTCCACGTCCGAGCAGTTCTTGGAGGTCCTTAAGCAATTCTATTGCAGACTGCAGATCGGATGTGCCTGTGACAATGTCATCCACATAGGTATCAGTTAGCAAAACCTTTGCGGCCAATGGAAAGTTATCCCTTTCATCCTCTGCCAGCTGCCGCAGGGTACGTAGAGCCAGGAAGGGAGCTGAACACACCCCATAGGTAACTTTGTTCAATCTACAAGTCTGGACAGGCAAGTGTTCATCTTCCCTCCAAAGGATACATTGATAGTTCTGTTGGCCAGGGTGCACCAGAATTTGGTGGTACATTTGCTTGGTGTCAGCAATGAAGACAATACTTGGTACTCGAAACTTCAGCAACACACTCAAAATATCAAGCTGTAATTTGGGGCCACTCAACAACACATCATTTAGCGAATGCCCTGAGCTGGCCTTAATTAAGGTATCAACGACTACCCTCAACTTGGTGGTACTGCTACCAAGATTTTGGACACAGCGATGCAGTATGAAATATGATTTACCAGGCGTAGCGTCACCTAATGTAATACGACTCGTGTGACCCGCTGATAAGTAATCTTGCATGAAGGTCACATATTGTGTCCTTAATTCTGGTTGTCGTTTAAAACGGCGTTCCAGGGAGTGCAGGCGACAAGTGCCACATTCCGAGCCTCGTCTAAATCTGGCTCTCACGTCTTGAAGGGTAATGAGACAACATACCTTTGACGCCCCACCGCTATTGATATTTAATATGACGCTCGCCTCCCGAGCTTGTCCCTTTTTGAGGTTAGGCCTCACTAGTGCACCTCAGGTCTCACTTGTGTTAACGTAATTTTCCGATGCCAAATCTTGTAGATGTAAGAAGGGTTGTGACGTATTGTACTTACCTGATGTCATAATAACGTCCCGAGACGGGAAAAATTAACGTTATAAATATGTGCCACGTGTTTTGTAAATAATAACCACAGTTGCCAATGCTAAGACTGAAATACGGCAAAGAGACGTAAAATAATAATAGACACGTTTTAAGTGCATAAAAGATTTATGTAAATAATTGAAGTGTGTTCTTGTTATAAATAGTGTAAAAGTAATATTATTTTTATTTTCACGGCATCGTAGTTGTAATTTTGAGACCTGCAGGGAAGTTAAGCGCCATATTTCCCGATCACGTGTTTTGTTTGTAAGAAATGTGTGGGTGTTAGGATGGCAACCCTGCAGCAGCAGACATCCCTTCCACTGCCTCCGCCATCTTACCACCCACTTAACGGGATATTTTCCCTCCCAGACCCCCTAACTCCGGGTATATAAGGGGCGCGCTGGCTCTAGTTTCTTCAGAGTTCGCTGGCAGCTCCCTGGGCTCCCGACTCTCGGCACACTACACACACTCTACACCTACAAACCTTAGGGGCTGGCTTCTTGCAAAGGGAGCCCCCCGAATCCCCAGAGCCGGCTTCTTGCGAAGGGAGCCCTCCACTCTACCGAGGTGACTTCTTGCCTAAGGGAGTCCCTCACCCAACCGAGGCGATTTCTTGCGAAGGGAAACCCTCACCCCCTACCGAGGTGACTTCTTGCCTAAGGGAGTCCCTCACCCATCCTAGAGGCGATTTCTTGCAAAGGGAAACCCTCCACCCCCTACCAAGGTGACTTCTTGCCTAAGGGAGTCCCTCACCCCCCTTACCTGTACACTACTAGGGCAGTGTCGAGGGAAAGGACGAAGGTGGCGCCGCCACGCGTTTCTTCCGCGCCGCGCATAATAGGGAACCTACCCTACAGTTACGCTCTAGCCACCACGGGGTGCGCTATTACCGGAAGTCGCTATAGTATCTGTGCTAGTAAAGTAACCACGTGCATCTGGGCGCGCTGTTGTGAAGTATCCGCGAGTCTATCTAACAGCATTCGAGTATATGGACCAGTGTATTATTTAATTAAGAGTTCTAGCGTAATCTAGTTGTGTTCAATTTGTGTTATAAAAACTTGTGTACCAGTGCGTGTAAATCATGTGTGATTCTTGGATGCAATATATCAGTTTTTACCAGAGCATCCTCTTTCATTAATTTCTCTCTTTCTAAATGAGTAACACCCCGGAGATATTAGAAATCCACGTCAGTGCCAGTGACATTAACGCTCTGTATGGACCTAGAGAGAGAGCCGCCCGAGAAAGGCGACAACAAGCCGGGATACCTGTCTGTAATCCGTGTTTAATACCGTCGCCCCAGAAAGTGCCCGGTCCTCAGTTGTCTTTCGAGGATTTCTGCCGAGAGCAGCATCGTGCGCTCGCGCACCTCGACCAGCAGGCCCAACACAGTGCGCTCACGCCCCTCAACCAGCACGAAAATATTCCTCCCAAAAGGAGACGTACGCGCAAACGTAATAACAAACTCCCTCAGTCGAATCTTTCGTCGCATGGCCCGCAGGTCACCGACATTACTCAGCCCGATCAAAACTCCGCCCCAAGGCACTCCTCCGGCTCACAGACGAGTACAACAACTCCGATCGGAAGCGAGCCAGGACCCCAAGCCGCCAAGCGATCGTAAACAACGTATCCTCCGAGAGTTGTTCTGAAGCACCAAGTGAGTGATTTTGAAACCTGCCCAAATTAGGTGAGGTACTCCGCCTCCCTTCTGCACGACCCGAGCGTGGCTCCCCCCAGCTCACTCACTGGGGCACGTCTAGGTCGTACCCAGATTCCCGAGGGACACCGCCCGTCTTAGCCGGCACAGGCTCCCCCTCTCCCTCAGGGACCGCTTACCACACCACAGAAGGGCCGCGTCGAGTCACCTTCCCATCTCAAGGCGAGCATGGTTTCAACAAAAATCTTTTCACACTTACCGGTACTTTAATCAGGTGTGTACGTTAGTTTGGCATCTGGCAACTCTTCCAGCTTCCATAGACGTTCCACTGCAGCTCCCAACAACTCATCTGATGTGTTTGAAGTTACAAAGAGTGTTAAAGGTTCTTCCAATGACAGTGTTTGACCTGACTCTGTGTCTACCTTACCCATCACAATCCATCCAATTATAAGAGTCTACAGCAATAGGAGTGCCTGGTGGTCCTACAATTTTGGCTCCAGTTACAATATATGGGAACAGCTCAGCACCCACAAGCATGTCGACACAACTAGGTGTTGCATAATCTGGGTCGGCCAGTTTCAAATTAACCAAATGTTTCCATTTCTTCAGTTGCAGGGGTGTTGAAGGAATGTGTCCTGTTAACTGGGCCAGGACCAACATGTCTGCAGCAAGTTGGGGGCCGACTTGTCCACAAGGTTTCAGAGCAAAAGAAACAACTCCACGAGCCACAGCGAGTGGCGCTTGTGACAAACCTTGAAGTGATGTTGTGGTCCGTCTACGAGAGAGACCCAGGCGTGACAGTGCATCTTCCGAGATAAAGTTTGCTTGACTACCAGAGTCTAGCAATACCCGCACTTGCTGAAAACAGCCCCACGCATCTTGAACTTCCATTACCGCAGTGGATAACACAAATATAGCACAATTAGCCTTTCGAGAAAAAGACGAGAGTACATTTGCAGCTGGGGCAGGAGTGTTGGTCTCAATCGGCTGCTCTACTGGTTCGGGGGTGGGTCCCTGTGGTTGGGTGGGCTTAGTAGCATCTCTATCAGTACTGGTGAAGTGTAGTAGTGAGTGATGACGAGATGAACAATGATGACATGATTTTGATGAGGGACAATTTTTTTGCATATGAAAGGATTGCAAGCAATTAATGCAGAGTCTATGTTCCTTGACCCATAAAAATCGTTCTCTTGCACTCTTCCCTGCAAATACACTGCACTCGTACAGGGGATGGTTCCCTTGACACACACTGAAAAGGAAGTGACAAAATAGGTACCTGAGGGATTATGACACTGACCTTGAACCTTCCGACTGGAGGTCGGCTTACTTGAATTAGATGGCTGATGAGACAGATCACCCTCACTGGCCACAACAGCTTCCCCTGACTTGCACTGACGCTCTAAAAATGTCACAAAATCTTAGAGCATAGGAGTCTCCAAGTCCTGAACCATCAGCTCCCACAGTTTTCTAATTTCCCCATTGACACGTTTCTCAATGAGGTGGAGGAGGAGAAGATCCCATTGGTCCACTGGCAAATTGAGCGCCTTCAGGGCTGCCACATTTTCCGTTACTATTAGTATTAACAGAAGGCTAGACAAGGATGCAGTTGAGTTTACACTGGCAATTGGGACTTGCAAGATGGCATCAATGTGATGTGCCATAATTAACCTTTTATTTTCATACCTTTCTTCCAATAAGGCCCATGCGACTTCAAAGTTGTCCCTGGTTAAAGGCAGGGCCTGCACTACAGTGTAATGCTGACGGTTCACCTTCCACTGCCATTTTTAGGTATGTAAACCGCTCTACACTGAACAAGTCCTGGTTACTTAAGTGCTTCAAACATTGGAAAAGTTAATCCAGTCAGTCACATTTCCGGTAGAACGTGGTAGTTTTATGGTTGGTAATGTCACTCGCGATGATGATAAAGATCCCTTGGCACCGTGTCCCGGTTTGAAGTCGGAGGAAGCAGTTTCTTAAGTTGCCATTACTATAAGTACAGTCGGCCCGCTTTATCCGTGTACTTCGTATCCGCGGTTTTCACCAACCTAGGTTGCAAATTAAGGAAAACATTTTTTTAAATATATGTGAAATTTTTAAGAATTTGTATTTTTGCACGAGCCGCAAATTAAGGAAAACATTCTTTTAAATATATGTGAAATTTTTAAGAATTTGTATTTTTTCACGAGCCGCGCACTATGTGCTGCACGAACTACTAGCGCCTCACTTGCCGTGCACGAGAGTAGCTAGTCTTGTGTTGTCAGGTCCTATTATCTGCTTCGTTACGCAATGTGCTAGGTGCTCGCGGTTATCGTTAGTATGATGCAGTACGGACAGGAGCTGCAAAGAAGCGATGCTGTGTCGAATGTGCGGGCGGCGGCGGTACTTCACTCACATACATGCTGTCGCTCGCTGCACGCCTTCAAAACAAATTGATTTCATATATCCCAATAGAAAACATTGCCTGCACGCAAACTGCTTCCATGCAGAACACACACGTGTATTTAATTACATTGTCTTGTTTGCCCACTTGCCGCCCGCACATAGGGCACGGCCTTGAAGAGCATGTACAGTGTGCAATTATACACGATTTTGTGGCCTGCAGCGTAATGTTTCTTAAAAAATAAATACTGTAGTGATCCTTCAAAACCGAAGAGAGATAGCTAAGTTCTTAGTTTGACTGAAAAAATGAAAATGTTACATTTAATAAAAGACAATACGTCTGTTGCAAAACTTGGCCACAGGTACGGAGTAAAAACTAGTGTATCATTCGTACGTCACAAAAAAGAGCACGACAAATAAGATAAATGTTAGTACTGCACTGTAAATTTCGTTGAGACTAAATCATTAAATAGTGCATTTCAAACAATCCCGGTGAGCACTTCCAACTTTTGAATCTCCCGCGCAGCAATTCACCAGTTTGAGTTGGCAGCAGCTCTTCCTCATCATCTGCCAGCGGTTGGCAGCCTTGGGCTTCCGGGAGGAGGCCATCATCTAAGATCAAACATGGCGGTGAGTAGT